>JAQIWT010001176.1:0-12070 GCA_034696485.1 Isohypsibius dastychi | reverse complement strand
CCACTTTGCCCAGTGGGCGGCAATGGAAGTCATTTTCCATATATTGGGGTGGGCGGAAATAGTCGTCTTTGATCGTACGAGAAGTATGACAACGAAACTTCTACTATGAAAGTTCTCACTACGAAAGGTGGACTACGAAAAGTCATGGCACGGGCTGGGCGCACGGACTGCTCTATAGCTGACCATATTTACGGGTGCCACTGACTCGACCTAGTTGACATAACAGCCACAACTTACAAGTTAGGCTGACTCGATTTAGTTAACTCATGGTTGAATTTGGCCTGTCGGGGCAGCCATAATACCGGGATTTAACTTTAGATGACATACGAGAAGAACATCGTCATAGATACGAGGTATCGTCAGGAAGCGCTCAGTCGGCGGTTCTGCGTACACCGTTCGATCTGCACTCGGTGACACTCAAGAAGCATCTGCGATACGATACGATAATGTTTGGTTGAAACCGCAGGACAGAACGGTTCGTTCAAAGCCTCGAACTGAAAAGCTTGGAGGAAGTTTCTACAGCCCCATGGACATAGCGCGACTGGTTATGCGATACCAATGTGCTTCACAGGAAATCGTCTACCGTGCCCTCAGAAAATCTGAGTATGAGTTTCCCGTAAGACCTAATGGATTACCATCTGGTAAGTGGGAAAACTACAATAACTTAAATGACAGACCAGCTAGCATCTGCTGGATTTTCGAGTCGGCACTTATGAGTGGAATTCAAGTCGGAACATGTTGGAGGGGCGTCCACGAACCGAGAATATTACCAAAAATTAAGGCTGTGACTCCGGGCCCCGATGATGGCCAGAGTAAGGTTGATATCGCACGTTTACTGTATGGTTACCAGTGCATCTCGACCAGTACCATTAGTTTATCATATTGGCGGGTATTTATTGCTATATTCCCGCAAGCAGGACAAGGAAATTGAAGTTCAGGGAATCGAATAAGCTAGCAATTAGAACTAACATTCTACACATATATGACTATATATGTAAATGACTTGATCAACGTTTCCAAGGGATAACTGCGAAGATTGTGATTTGCGGAGTCATTACATGGCGGAGAATCGTCGGTTGTTCTGTGACTCGGCATACAGAGACGCTGGGCGCAGAGAAGACGCTCTCACGCGTGCTTTGATCGATGCCTTCATCGGAATTTCAAGTTCAGCTTCCGATACTGATGTATTTGATTTTCGTTCATTTCGAACTTTGACGCGCATAAACAGCTCGCGAATGTGGTTTTTTCCGAGATGCTCCGAATCCTCAACCGTTTCTGGTAGCGCAAGTCCTTTCGTCTCTGGTATAAAAACTGTTGCCACAGCTCCGGAGGCAGAAAGAACAGCAAAGATCACGTAGGCCATTCCACTGAATGTTCCTTGAACCTGAAAATTCATAGGTACGGGCAAGTGACCTTCGGTGTCGATGTTTTTTTACTTGAGAAAGGAAGACCATTTGTGGAGCAAGTGTTGCCCCGACGCGGCCCACTCCCATTGCAAGCATAACGCCGTTATTTCGTATGACAGTTGGGAAGAGCTCATTGGAAATTAAGCTGCTGAAATGATACGCCCCAACAATAGACGTTCTGGCAAGGAGTGCCATAGCAATGATACAGTATCTCCCAAATGATATGTGGTTTGGGATGACTGCAGCTAGCAGACAAAATACAGCTGATGATACCATAAACAAAGCTAACCCCGGTCGGTTGTTGACACTGGAACAGAAAAATCAAAGAACGTGGCTTAAATTCGACGAAAAAAATTACCGGTGTACGATAGAGACGCAAAGTATTCTTGTAATGAGTTCCATGGCACCTCCGATTGCAAAGTTCACGTAAATGTTACCATAGAGGGTATTGGTCATCAGGCATAACCCAAAGTAAACAGTGACTTGAATAATGCTGAAAAGATAAAATTCAGTTCAATGGAATGTGACTAGTATGCGTATGTAGTCGACAGAATTGTCCCCTTGTCGCCTGTCCTGGCGGACAATTCAGAGGGGGCAGTTTGGAGAAAACAAATATGTTTGTTTCCTCGAGTTTTACTCTTTCCAGTGGTGCCTCTCGAAACTGACTGAACCGTTCAGAGTGTCGCTTCTGAATTATTTCCAAAATAGTCTTCTGCACCACGCTGTTCCCTCCAAGTTGTCCCACCACCACAATTAATCCCCCCACCGCCCAGCTGTCACATCCATACTCCTCCCCTCACAAACTGACCACTGCTTTTTTCCTCCGAATCGTCCCCTTTGAACAGTCCTCCGAAACTTCCCACTTTTATTTTTCCCATCCAACCTGTTCCCTCCAAAATGTTCCATCCAAACTCTCCCCTGCAAACTGTCAACTGTCCCCTCGGAATTGTGCCTCGGAACAGGGGACAATTTGGTCGGCTGTATCATAGGACGAAAATGTCCTCTTGTCCGCGTTTACAGGGGACAACGCGACGATTATGTCGGCTACATGTGTATGTCTTTACACTCACTTGAAAAATGATGTCAGGAAGGAGAAAAGACGTACGTATGGTGTGCGGAAGCAATCCAGTACAGTTTTTGATTTTGAATTGGCATTCTGGAACGTTAGTTTCGTCGATACTCTTTGGATTCCGTCAAGATTGTGGTCCTCAAACGCGACACCATTAAATCGCGCAATATAGTGGCAAATCCGTTTGACTTCATCCGGTCGGCCTTTTGACAAAAGCCATCGAATCGGCTCGGGGGCAAACCTATGAAACTGTCATGTTGATTGATGACATCTTAAGACTTTTTATACTGACCAATAAAGACCAACTGCCGCAAAGTTGCAAAGTGTGATAGCAGTTTGTAAGTCGTGCCAGTTTTGGAACAAATAAGCCATGAGAGAAAGGTTTAAGGCGCCAAATGTTATGAAACAACTTGGACCAATAGCATAAACGAAACTCCGCCGTTTGGAAGTTGTCCATTCCATTAAGAGGACAAAGGAAACCACTTGGATCCCCTGCAACGGCAATAATTGTTTCCTGACATGTAAACTGTACTGTATTGGGTATGTTTGAATGTTCCCACCTGGCGAGTCAAGCCAAGTAAAAATCGAAGTATGCCAAAAGAAAGAACATCCCGGGAGAATATCAGAGCCGTTTGCAGAAGAGTGAAGGTAATGTTCCCAATAAGGAGCACCGGTCTCCGTCCAAATTTGTCTGCCGCCCAGCCGAAAAGCGGCGCAGAGATCACTGTCCCTTCATTCACACTCATCTTATGACATGTTGTAAAATGGAATCAAGCAAAATTGCTCACCAAGAAAATATAAGGTCGTCGTGAAAGCTGCTAACCAGTATTTGTCGCAGATCAGGTTCATCTGTGTGACGAACGACAACGTTGATGACAATACAGTTGAGGACTTCAAAAGGGTACTCACGTCCCCGATGATTGACCACTGGTGATCCTTGTATATCACGCTATAATTATCTGCAGTTTCGTTGATCCCATTCAACTCAGCACAACCCGGAGTGGATCTGAACTGTGCAAAGGTGGTCAGGTTCGTCAAGTTGGCAAATTGTATTCCAACTGGATCAATGGTGAAGAAAACCACGGCGAGGTCACTGGCTATGCAAGGGAACACCTGTAAGCTCAGCACGAAAATTTGAATAATCTGGAATCGACGCATATCACCGAGAGCGTTTATGATGTCATCTGAATTTTGGAGAGTTTCCGGAATTATGTCGAGAGATATCACGGTTGACAGTCGTTTGCTCAAGGAACTACGCTTACGTGCTACGCTCACCGACATTGTTTGGAAACCTTGCATTGAAACCGAATTAGATCGATACTCTTAGAACCCCAAGCACACGTTCGAAAAAGCTTCTGAAAATACCGGTGAGTGACGGCAAAAATGTCATTTCTCATCGGAACAATTCGTTCCATCCCTGCTCACTGTGGTGGCGAAGAACTGCCGCCAGGTTTCTCCTTTGTAAACCAATCCTGTCTCATTGGGTTGTAATTCATGGTGATGGTTAGCAGTAAGAAACAGAAACCGTATCCACTCCTTTGGTAACACGAAGCTACGATCAATCCATGAACTTCTGGTCGATGCATCAGTCCTTTTATCTTTAAACAAGCCACGCTATAAGCTATATTCTGACGTGTACAATGAATATCCTAAATGTTACGAAGCACGCTTAGTTTTTATAAACAAGACACCAGCGATCGAAAATAGAAGATATTCTTCATTTTGCAGTCTTCTAAGCATCTTAGATCTCAACTGGAAGCCCATTTCACAGCACGCAACTATCTTGCCGAACCGCGCGCAACTAACTTGCCGACGCAACTATCTTGCCGGATGGTCGGCAAGTTAGTTGCTAGTTGCGCGCAACTATCTTGCCGGCTACAAGCGCACTATTAGGTCTACTGTATAAGCGCACGGAATTCAATGGGCTGACCACATTGGCCGGAGATCTTTTTTTGCATGATAGCATAATGTACGATGAAGTGCTGCTATGACTGGAGGTTAGTGAAAGAAAACCGAAAGACTAAAGAAACCAGAAATAACTGCTATCATAATTCGTAAGCATATCTGTCATTTTTTGCCATCAAGCACATTTTAATGGGAGCCCTAAACGTCAACATAACAAAAAATACTCCGCTGTACCACACCACACATTCTCTTCACTCCAGAACAGTTCGTATATTTCGCTCCGAATAAAAAATACTGGACAGTAATCTGAGCCGCCGTAAGGAATTCTGCACATCTGATAGATATATAACTGAGAAATCCGCTTTTCCCACGTCTCACTCCCACATCCAAGTCAAAATTACGAATAAGTTAATGATTGATTCGGCCGCAATCGCCTCGATTTTCGAGGATGGCAGATACAAACGAGGCCGAGGACGAAGTAAGGGAATCGAATTGGCAACTTACAACTGTTCTTCTACCGCAATGTGCATTTGAAAATGTCAGCCATTTTATAAAACCTTGGTCGATTATATCACAGTTCTGAATGATGAAGGGTGCTCCAGAAGACTCTCAAGAATTAAAGATGGACCAAGTCCAGAAGAAATTCTTCGAATGCTAAAAGAGCCAATAACCCATTGCTGTGTGAAAGGGCATACCTAGATGGCTTAGTTCACCTCTCCAACAAACCCGAGAGATCATACACCAGTGTATTATTTGCTTTGCTTCAAAATCAGTCTGAGAACGCAGACTGAATAGTGTGGTCACGAATGCTTGAATCGTTGGGAACAAACGAAGCACCGAGTTCTGCATTGTATTCATCATAAGGCGCATCTAGGTTGAGATAATATTCGGTGGAAATGAACGACTGGAGAGTTCGGCGTAAATCTTCGAAAGATGGTCGGGTGCTGCTGTCTGCTGGCCAGCAGCACAGCATCATCTCATGACTACACAATGAGAATTGACCATGTATGTATTCCGAAAGGTTCTTTGGTAGTCATTTCAGCACTTACATAAATTTCGGTGAACCAGCGGGACATGCCAGTCTGTTACCCTCCAATAAGTATCGCACAAGACCAGTTGCTGATCTTGCATTCTCCACTTCTCCGTAAGCGGACAGGCCCAGAGAGAAAATTTCCCACATGGTTACACCGAATGACCAGACATCTGTCGCCTCGTTGTAAACATTCTGCTGGAGCGCTTCGGGTGGCATCCACTTCAGGGGCAATGCCACGCTGGCGGCCTGCAAGAACGGAATACAGAACATAAACTAAATTAAACTGTCATGGTTTGTGAGCGGCAACCAGTATCGATGTTAGCCTACAAGGTTGGCAGAACGCATGCTCGTTTAGTGGCGTTTTTAGTCAATACGTAGCGATTCAGATCCTTTAGTGAGGTGACTAACATAATGTACTGCTATGCCAAAGGTGGAATCAGTCAGACATAATTTGTCTTAACTGCTGTGAGATGTAATACCTTCTGAACTGACGTGTTCGGTTATCAGATTTCTATACTCAATTACCTAAAATTCATTCGGAGAAATTTACCTTTTTGGTAGCATTGAAAGCCGGCGATGAGTATCTTGCCAGGCCAAAGTCAGATACTTTGGCGATGCGTCCATCACCAACGAGGACATTGCGAGCAGCCAAATCACAATGAACGATCTTTCTACTCGCAAGGTATTCCATTCCTCTAGCTATCTGGTATGAGAAACCAATCAGGTCGTTCGTAGACATCATCAGCTCGTCGAATGGTTCACTGGAATTTGGGGGTTTTGGTAAAGGATATTGCAGTGCTTCGGTTTTCAACACGAATTCTCTCTCGGGATCGTGGCTTAATAACTCGCCGTTCTCGTCGACGTGGTTGTGGAAGAATCGTTCTCCGTGTGACTGGACGTAGGATCGCATCGAGCCAGAGGAGCAATACTCCAGCAACAAGAGAATTTTGTCTGGAAATAGATTTATGCTTGTACATCGTCTATGTGGCAGGAAGCTCAGGTCACTTACAGTCACACACAAAAGCCAGAAGGTTGACAATATTAAGATGGTCCCATTCGTGTCATGATTGTAATTTCTTTGAGCTCCTCATCGAAATCAGACATGTTAAACTTGCTAATTTTCTTTATTGCAACCACGGTTTGTCCCTCGGTTCCAAATAGATTTACAGCACGTCCTTTGCTCACAACACTGAAATTCCCCTTTCCAAGGAAGCATCCACCTGGTACTACATCTTCGTTGGATAAAACATATCACATCATCATCACATCTTACCTACATTCAAAAACATTTTCTCGGGCAACGATTAAACGGGTCAGCTCTGAGTTACAATGATCAAGAAGTTGAATCAGTGATAAACGCCTGGTCAATGGCAGAAGCTGGGTGGTCATCCTCCTTGTGCGTTGTGTTCGATACCTTCGCCATCCAAAAGTAGTTACTCCAAAGAAAGTCAATCCTGCGCACACTGATACAAGAACGGTCAATATTCCTGATCCGGAAAATGTTGGACTTTCGCCGTCATGAGTTAACTTGAGTGCTGCATAAACTGCCTGTGGTTCCACACATTTATATCCCAAGTTGAGCCGAGCGATATCAAGTTTGCTCAAGTGGCCCCTTGGTGTCCAAAGAAATGGGATGCCGTTAACCGAAACACCGGTCAGAGGTTGTATCCTAGGATGTTTCTTATTTGTCAACATGTTGACAGTCTCGACATCGAAGGGAAGGTTGAAAGTAGAGGAGAATGTATTTATTGCCAGCTCGTCTTTTTCGCCCTCATAGAATTGGTTCCAGGTGATACTGAGATGCTCATCACGATCAGGGCGCAATAGTTCGTCCGTAAACCCAAGAATACAGAGCAACAATCCTAGGATTTCTCCTGAATTCGTCAGACACTTGGTGGAGACATAGATGCTTGTTGGTGGGGTGCACAGGCAATCAGCACTTTCATACTTGGGCAAAATTTCCAAAACGGCTGGCTCAGACTCCTTAGGGTGGTCATGGAAAGATATGCAGCCAGATGTAGCATCTGATATTTCTTCCATAGCTGCCCTCAGAATGCCAGTTTCGTCGTCATTAAAAGAGGCGCTGATGTTATAGTGAACAATTCCATCCAGCCAAGTAAAGTTGCCGTTAGCAATGCCTCTTTTGCGTCGTTGCCCAAGTTGTTCAGAAAAAGCACTGATGCTGCGGTTGTTGTAGATATTGAGCTTCACGTTCTCCTGTTTCATGATGTCAATAATGGTACCTGTCGGGATGCACTGGTATCCATACAGTAAACGCGCGATATCCACCTTGCTCAGACCGTTGTCGCGGCCCAGAGTCGTTCCCTTGATTTTTGGTATTAATCTAGGTTCATATATGTTTTCCGATTCCTCGTTCCAGTAAAAGTGGGTTATAGATTCGTAGTCATATGGGAATGAGATGTCATTGTATGGAATTGAGAAGTTCTGTCGTTCGAGTCCCGGCGGATCTTGATAGCCCCTTACATAGTAGTAGCTGGCATAATTATTCCAGTTGATCCAGATATATGCGTCTCTGTCATGCCGATTTGATTCATAAATATCAAAGCCAAGGAAGACGAGAAGTAAACGTAGAAATATTACTTTAGATGTCGCATCATTGTTCCAAGGCTCTCTCAATGCACAGAAAAGTGAAGACGTTTTAATAATCCTTCCACCACGAAATCTCCTGCAATGAGCCCATTTCCCACCTGAAGCATAGGTCATGGTGCAATTCAGGTAATCTGTCTGATTTGAACGTTGAAGAAACTTGACGCATCCACCAGTGACGTTCTGTATCATCTCCATTGCCGCTTTGAAATGAGTTACTGTAACTCCATTGTCGATCCAGTCGTCAGTGTTCCAATCTTTGTCAACAATTTCGACAAATTCGTAATACGTGACTCCGTCTGGCCAATTGAATGCCCCTCCAACGGGTCTTCCGACTTGACGTCCACTTTTGAGTGCCGAATCGAAAATCTGAAATACGCTAGCTGGTCTATCACTGAAGTTGTTGTAGTTCTCCCAATTGCCTGGTGGTGATCCATTGAGTGTCACCGGGAACTCATACCCTGATTTTCTAAGGGCACGGTAGACGACCTCCTCTGAAGCACATTGGTATCGAATAACCAGTCGCGCTATGTCCAGAGGGCTGTAGAAACTCCCACCAAGCTCTCCCGTTTTAGACTTTGATCGAATTGTTTTGTCAGCCGGTTTCAACCAAACTTTATCACGCAGGTACTTGTTGAGTGTCACCGAGTGCATGTCGAATGGTGTACGAAGAACCTCCCTTTTAGCTTTTTGTGACAATATTGGAGGATAAATCATGTTATCATAATTCACATCCAGGTAATCATCACGATCCGGTCGCTCCAGCTCGTCGTAATTTCCAAGAACTTGCACCAAATTGCCTTTGTCAACACCATCGCAAGCTTTCCCATAAGGCAAATCATATCCTCCTCCGCTTCGCAGCGTAAAATAACTTTGAGTGGACATGGGTCGATAATTAAAGCTGATGTATGCATCTTCGTCAGAGCGGTTGACGAATCGGATCCATTGGTAAGATTCGATATTACAGCCAATGCGTTCATCAGGCTGACCTCGTCATCATCATTTGATGAATAGTTACCGTACCAAGCCGGCAGAGTTTCGTTCCAGATGACAAACGGAACTATACCATCGATCCATATCTCACCATTGTGATACTGTGGACGTTCCGGTACTCCAAGCTCAGAAGAGAATATGGTGAAGTTGAACTCAGAAGCTGCAATCAGTAGCTGCAACAGCAATATCGAAAATACGAAACCCAAAAGGTTTATCTGACGGTGGTGCATCGTTTTCCACATTGGCACGATTCTGCAAATCCTGACAATTTTGATCCTATTTAGTGCATTGAATCAAAAAGGCGCAGTGAGGTGAAATATCCAGCAAACATAAACAAACCACACGCTGACAACCTGATTGAGCTGATACGGCAAGACATGTTCAGAATCTGGTTTAAAGTTCAGTATCTACAGAGGGGTTTGATTCTGAGAATGATAAGGTTACGAAAACCTAAGAGTGTTTTTAGTGCACAGTCCGATGTCCAAACATGAGCTGCCTACCGTATGCAATCATGTACCAGAACAGCGGGTTTCGGTTAATCCTAAATTTTACACCGAAGAACTGGAGGACAATAAAGTTCTGATCCTGTCATTTTATGAAAAACTGGGTGCGCTCTTGCACGGTGTGAGTATATATTTTCAAAAGCATACTGTGCTGGCGCGTCATAAATGACAGAAGTGTCTGGGTCATGTCTGCCAAAGCCATTTTAGCCGAGCATATTTCGAACCTGGCCGTGCAAATTAACTTCATGTCCTCGTAAGGATAATAAACCCAGCAGTTCGTGCCATCACAAATGGTTCGTGGTAATATTTCCATCCGTAAATATACTCTTTCTTCGCAAGACACTCCGTTTCGCCGCCAACTCATCGAATTCTAACGAGATTGCTCCAGTGAGCTCGATTTGCGAAGAAGTTGCAGTCGAAGTCAAAGTAGTAGAAGAGGTGGTCACATCCATTGTGTTGCGTCGAGTTCGTGGAAGGGATCTTCTCAGCAGAGAAAACAGCTCTTTCTTCCCAAAATCTTCGGCATCTTGGATCGATGTCAACATTTTCATGCCCTTTGTTTCTGGCAAAATCGCCGTGCCCAACGCTGCAAGTAGACAACATCCTGCCATGACCAGGAAAGGTGTTCCTTGGAATGAGCCAGCAAGTTTCTGGTCGGTCTGAAAAGAATCATTGTACTATTTCCGTGGTTGCTCTTCGTCAGCGTATTTACAAAGCACTTGGAAAATACTTCGTTATCACGACATGTATTCTAACCTCGCAGTTATTACATGAGAGTTTGTTTGATAACAGGTAATTTTACCATCACTGCCAAAGGGACAGCAGAAATGCTGCCTATTCTCAGCGCAATATTCACAAGCCCCATTCCGTTATTCCGAATGACCGTTGGAAACAAGTCGGCCGACAATGCCATCGCGGAGGCGTGACCTCCAACTACCATCATCTAAAACAATAGAACAATGGAGGGCATATTTTGATGACCCATATCTTTACAATATTGATTTCAGATATCAGATCGCGTAAGTTTTTTTCACCGAAAGAAGGCCAAATTTTCCGAATCTTACCCGCCCTAACACTGTCATTGCTTGTATAGCAATCAGTTGTTCATCTGAGGTTCCAGGAACCACACCGGCAATGAGCAAGCAGAGACCACCACCCAGGAGATATACGATCAACGAGATCCTGTTTTTGAATCTGGGAAACAAATGTTATGAAATATAGTTAGTAAATGCGAAACCTTTGAATGCAAATCACATCATAGTCAGATAAATATTTATCCCTTGGGGCAGAAGGCATAGTGCTTGGCTGACGGCAAAACTGGTGTAGATGTCCCCAAAGATATTGCTGAGAATAAATGCGATTCCGTAATTGACAATCTGAATAACCACCCTGAAAATTCAAAATAAAGATGAGTCAGAACAAAATCCCTCGCAGCCCTTGGTCTGGGAACTCTGAAAATAACCATTTCCAAATCATATTCAGTTTGCCACCACACGCATTCCACGGGGAAGTGTGTAGCCTCTACACGGCTACACACGCGCTTGATGACACTCACCAGCTCAGCGATATGATGATAGAAAAGATTCGAACATATCGCGTGCGAAAACAATCCAGCAAAGTGAAATGATATTTCCTATTGAAATTCGCCGATCTTGTTGCTGCCATAATTCTGATGTCATCCAAAGTTTGTTGGGAAACTGAGATGCCATTGAACTTGGCGATCTGAAGACATGCCTTTTGCGCCTCTTTAACACGATTGCCGCTGATGAGCCATCGCAGTGATTCTGGTGCGAACCTGAAAGATAACAATTCTGTCAACCATCATGAAATGATTTCGAATCTGCGGGTGTGGGCATAAGAATTCGGAGTGGAATACGAACAGGGTGTGTCAAACTTCTCTTCTCAGATTTAACAATGATATCCGAAATTTGGTGTTTTTTTTGTTACCAGTAGAGGCCGATTGCTGTGATGTTTGAGAAGGCCATGACTGCTTGGATGTAATGCCAGTTCTGGAGCAGATACGCTGCAAGTCCAAGGATGAGTCCACCGAAAAAGTAGAGAAACTGAACAATGGCAGAGCTCCTGGTCCGATTTTGTGGAAGCTGCCACTCCAGGAGCAGCACAAAAAAAGCGTTGTTAATGCCCTGGAAATAAAATCAAGATAACTTTTCAACTGAAATAGTAATGAACACTGACGATGATTGGATTTTGTGAACCTAGTTTTGCTGTGACGTTGAAGTACCTGCCTTGCTGCTCCAACGACAAACCGTAGCAGTGCATAAGACACATAATCCTTTGAGAAAATCAAGCCGAAACTTGTGGCTGTGTAGAGAACGTTGCTAATGAGCAGAGTCGGCCTCCGACCATAACGGTCAGCGAACCAACCGATTAATGGATTCGACAACATCTGCCCTAAAAAGACAAATATTCCATTATACCGAAGGTTATAATCACTGAAACAAATCGGTTTTTCGTTATGTACAATGCAAAGCAGGCAACTTGCATAGCTCAAAATTCGAAAATAGGTGACAAGTTGCATAAGTAAATTGAGTGG
>JAQIWT010001175.1:0-12076 GCA_034696485.1 Isohypsibius dastychi | reverse complement strand
GCGCTCACGATGCTATGCATAATTTGAAAGAAGCTATTCGTTAGTGCGGAGACTTAAGTCTGACCAGCTTTTTTCACGTGATTTCCTTCTCACGACATGCTGTCTCAGCAGAGACATAATCATTCGTCCTTCTCTGACATCACTCAACTTCAGCGACGAAGAGTCTATAAAATAAAAATTCCGACCGCACTCGGTTCGTTTTTGAAATTCATGTGACGGAAAGTTTCCGACATTCCAGACAGAGATTCATGTCAGCTCCGTGCTTTATCTAAATGCCTCTGAAAATGTCAAAGGTGTTCTTCATCGCGTTGTTCGTTGTTTCCACTTTGCTCAACCGCCAGTTCGTCGCTGGCTGTGAAGCATTAGGATCGACCTGTGAGTTTATTAGTAGTAGTACAGAATGCTGTCCTGGGACTACTTGTAGCCTTACTCTGCTTTTTACAACTTCAGTTGGGACGTGTGAGAAGGTATGATTTTACTCATTTCCTACCCTCTTTTTTGTTTAGTTATAATTCTTCTGTATCGCAGAACACCTGTTGGAATGCGGGCGTTGGTTGTGCTGGTTGAGGAATGGCGCGTCTCCCATACCGTTTCAACGCAGCAAACGCAGCCAATTCTGCTGTTTGGAAATTGGATGTGCCGGCTGGAGCGTCATCTCCCGATTAGCAACAATATGTTCCTCTCAAAACTTTTCCTGATATTGTTAAAACAATAATCTTTTAAAAATGAATATCTGCATCCCCAAATAATTCTGTATATTCTTTTGTTTGCCTTGCCTTCACGGAATTCAAGGGACAGAGTATATTGAGACTGGGAGAAATTCACATCTGAAGATTGAGCTTATTCTGCTTGAGCAACTCTTGCCCGGGACTTGTTCGGTGCATGTTGTTTGTGCCGAAAAGTACGAAACCAAACCAGATCATCCGCTGAAGTTTGAACATAGTTGTTCCTCATTGGAATTCACTGGAGAAAAGTCATGATGACTGACACAATGTTGTACTATAGTTAATAGCAGATGCCAGGTTGAAGAATTTTTGTTACCCACGAATTATCTGACCAGGTCTTCTCATTGGCGTTCCAGGAATCTGTGCGTCATCTCCGTCTTAATTTTCATGTCCGTGACAATTGGAACCAGACTTTGCCAATAAGGTGGTCAAAACAAAAGTATCGGTCCAATAAAAACAGATTCGTGCGACATTTAAGCATTGCAGGGACAGAACGAATGTCTGCTTGTCTGCCGTTCATTGTTTCAGTTCTAGCTTCACTAAGCTAAGCGTAGGTAAGTAAATAAATGGGGGAACTGCGCTATGCGAAAAAGCGATGACACCATGCCATCATCCCATTTTCAAATCGACCAGTCTCGGTCGGTATTAGCCCGAATGGATGGGACCATGCAAAATCGGATTTAGCGCCATGACATTGGGTCGGTTGCGATTTCGCACAAATGGATGACGTGATGCCGAAATGGATCACACGCCCAACTTCAAATCGACCAAATCTCGGTCCACATGAGCCCGAATGGATCAGATCATGCAAAATCGACTTTTGCGTGATGAGATCCATCCGAATCGATCACAGTGATCCATGTGACGTCAATGTTCAGAGGGTTTATTTTGGCCGTGTGATCCATTTGTGCGAAATCGCAACCGACCCATTCACCAGAATGGATCACACTGAACGCTCTGACGTCGATATTCAGAGGGTTCATTTCCAGCACCATCGTCAGCACCATCGCTTTTTCGCTTAGCGCAATCGCCCCAATGTGCGGTTCAGTTGCACAAATCGAATATCAATCATCGCCTGGCAACATGAACAATTCATAGTATCATGTCGCATGAAAGTGAGCTGTGTTCTATTTTCGAAAGCACTCTTTGAAATTTTCATTCGTTACTGAACCAACATTTCATGGGAACTTTGAGTTGTGATCTGGAATCTTGCTCGGCATTGGATAAAGTGTTCATGTCACGTTCAAGACTTCGGAATGCAGAACCGTACTTGTAAAACATGGGATGGACGCTATGATGATAATCCGTGCAATTCCCTGATAACTCGGTAAGTTATGCCACATATAATGTCTGGTATTTGTTGAATTTTTGTTCGACTTAACGACAAGTCCTTTCTACTTAAGGACAAGTTAAAATCAAGTCCGCGCCACTCGAGTGGCTGGGGATCCCCAGCTTGTCCTAACGCTACTGAATTTTCCACAGCAGAATAGTGGTTGAAATCGGCCGTATTGACACCACACATTTACGCTAAGTTGCATTTATATCAATGGACAAAAACAGAACAATTCTCGGTGTGCCACTACTCTGAGCGGATAACAAAACGAAATAGCTACGCCCGGTACTCTTGCGCGAAGTAGTTCAGCTACGCGCGGAGTGTTTTTTCGGCTCTTGTACTTTATTTGGGACTTCTTCAGGTATGAATTTTGGACTCAATCCCGAGTTCGCACAAACTCTGACATATTCCATATTTAAAACACCAAAATCTGGTCTCGATACTACTGTACTGCAGCGACCTGAAGGTTTTTTTGATTGATCAATCAGTGCGGGTAGACCGGCAGAGCGGGGCGGATAACACAGTTGTTCAAGGGGAAAATTTCCTGCCCGGGTGATCTACTCTCACCTTCAGGTCGCGGCAGTACGGTACAGTCAATTTTCTCTTGTTGAGTCGATTTCTTCTGAGTGACGCATGAGGATACCAGAATCCAAAATTCCATGGAACCACTTTTCAATTCCAGATTTTCTTCGTTGACATAGTTTGTATTCGCTTGAAAATGAAGAATGTCGTACAATCCTCGCAGCTCCTTAATATCAACATGTGCTTTCAGCAGAGTCATGAGACATTTCAGACAACTTGCGGCTCGTGGTTCATACACGCATAATTCTCTGTATATGCATGCATAATACTCGTGATATTTTCTTCACCGGTTGGGTGTGCGACATATTTTGGATAAATAGGATCTCCTCTGTTAAGTTGATAATACGCACAAAAAAGGCCCATATGCTAAAATTGCAATCATCGGAATTGCGGAATTTGCCGGTGGCTCATGTATGTCAGGTTTCGCGACGTTCGAGGGTGTGTCAGGACTTTCAAAAACTGACCAACTATCGTAACAATTCGCTGGCTAAAAAAAGCGGCTTATTATCTGTGCATCCCGGTTTTCTTTAAAAAGACATTCCATTCTTTTGCATTCCACGATCAGTAATGGGAATCGAACACCAAAACTCTTTATATATTTTTTTTTGATTTTTTCTATATTTCATTTAATTTTTTTGTGAAATCTTGTGCATCCTTTTCTGCCTGATTCCGGAACTCAGCAGTATTTTCAAAACAATGCCACCTGGTACGTGTTAGCGATTCTTTTATTCATCAGCATATTAGAGATTAATCCAAGTGTAACATTTTTTTAACCCACGTTCTCAACTTACTTCGTCAAACCGAATTCAGCCTTAGGTTCCACTAAGAAAAACTCGATAAACGCAAATCGAAGTATTTCTTCCCACATCATCTGAAACTTAGAAAAACTCGTGAAACGCAAATCGGAGAATTTCTTCCCACATCATCTGAAACTAAGAAAAACCCGTGAAACGCAGATCGTAGTATCTCTTCCCACATCATCTGAAACTTAGAAAGACTCGATAAACGCAGATCGGAGTATTTCTTCCCACATCATCTGAAACTTAAAAAAACTCGTGAAAAACATCTATTTGAAATTACCCGTTTAGAGCGGGAATCATGCAGTCTTTCCAGTCTGCAGATTCCCCACTCTGATCGGGAGATTTTCTGTGACGACAATAGTCATGTGTGGAGAGCGAATTAGAAAACGCATCATGGAGCAACAAGTGCGAGAAATACCCTGCTCTATAATTTCCTACGCAACCGATTCGAATAGCGCAATATTTACTAAATTACAGTCAATCTCATTACATCAATTACATCAATTACATGCAGTCTAAATTACCCGGTCTCAACGGTATAAACTTCGTCGAGAAAACACTCAGTCATACAAAGTAAAAGAAAGCAGCTTCACATTGCTGAAAACAGGAAGAAGAAAAAAACAGTTTTCGGTCGAAATTCATCTTGGCGTTGGTCCGATCAAAATATGATAAAACGTGTCATGTGCTACATCGCGATGGTTAGAATCCGTGATTGGCTCACTATATTTATGAACACGTTATCGTAAATAACGGAATACTAACAGCTGGTTTTTGAACACCGACCGAGGCGTTTCTTCATGTATCAAAACGATCGTCTCGGTATTGTTCAGCTGTTTGGGAACTTCATCCCAGACGTACCCTCCGCATATGGGAGCCAGCTGACTGGTGTTAAGTTTCACAGCTGTTTCAGGGTGTGGATTATGGCGTTGTGTAGAAGACACCACAGGAAGGCTTCTGATTCAATATTGAATATTCTTTTTTATATGGAGAACCGATAAATTTTGAACATCCAACAACACGATAACACAAATTTGACCAAAGGACGGGACATGTTTTTACAAGTTTTCCAACGTGGGATTTCTTTTTGCTTATGCGTTCGTCTCTCGGGAGTACCATTTCTTTGCGACGACGTCATCAACCGTATATATCTGCAGGAAACAGGACTCAGTTGCAAACCGCTCATTAATACAGTACTGATGTTTCGGATGAATTCACCTTCTCAAGTTCGTCATTTTTGACCTTATAGACATCGTTGATAATTTTGTTTCTCGATGGAATTGTGAATGTGGTGTGGAGACCATCGGCTTCCTCAGTGTACTTGTACTGGGTAAAAACAGGGTTAGATGATGGAGACCTTTGAAATAGCCAACAACAAGGCTAGAGGTCACGAACTTTGAACTCAGTGTTGTTGATATTGGATGTTCCTTCTTCGCCCAGCTTGAATTGAACTTCGTTCGTGTAGTTCTTGCTGGGAACGGAGATTCTGTGATGAAAATGTTCTACTGATCCATTCTTGGAATTGCGACTTTCTTTCCACAGTTTGTGAAATACTTCATCGTTTCCGTGTTGGGCCATTGGAACTTCTGCAAATCAGAAGATGCCCAACCTGATAATTAAAACTCACTACGACATTCACTGATACGCTCCCAGTCAATTAAAATGTAGTAGATACAGGCCAAAATCAAGTCAGGGCAAAGACCCCAGTAATCATCATTCTGTCCTTTTTTTGCCACTGTCCTGTTTTTAGCCGGTTTTTATATCCGGGAATTGCCTAGTCAAATAACCTTGAATGAGCATATATGTAACCGGATTGTAGATTTTTTTGGAATTTTAAGTGAGGTTATTTGAAACCGAAAGCAGCACAGTTTCAAAACCCGTCTTGGACTGACGGTGGTCTTATCTGGACCTGGACAAGATGTATATCAGACAGCCTTCAGTACGGTTGTGATAATGTTAGTAGTCTGGAATGAACATTGATTCAACCAGTTATTTGAGAGAATGATAGACCTTATTTCGGACTGATAGAAACCGTTGTTTAACAGTTCTCTGTAAGCTATGGCCACCGAAAGTGAACTGTTTTGAACAGCAATTTAACCGGCTATTTGAGAGAATGATACATCTTATTTTGAACTGATAGAAACCGTTACATAACAGTTTTCAGTTAGCTTTGGCTACCGAAAGTGAACTAGCTTGAACAGTAATTCTCCAGATATTTGAAAGAATGGTAGTAGGTGAAAGTAGGTGAAATGACGACCGCAACATTTTACACTACAATGAACGAGCTTGGAATGTTTTACCCGAACGTCATCACCGAAACGATTCACAAGCAAGGTGCCCATCGCCAACAATGGTTAAAAAACAAGCCTTGAGTACCACAATGTGAAACAATCACTGAAGAATATTACCAGCGACTTTTTTTAGGCAGAAAAAATTTCCAGCATCGGTTATGAACTTTTGAAAAAGCGAATTTTTCGGAGTCAGTGGCACGAGTGACGCTACCCTCTGTTACCTGATAACAAGTCATCTTGCCTTGGCTCGTACTGACTGACGTCACTTGCGTGTCGATGGTGCCGATAACCCCGAAAAAGGTCCTTTTTCAAAAATTCATAACTGATGCTGGGAATTTATTCTGCCTGAAAAAAGTCGCTGATAATATTCTTCGGTGGCTGTTCTACATTGTGGTACTCAAGGCTTATTTGTTAACCATTGTTGGCGACGGGCACCTTGCTTGTCAGAACATTTCATCGTAACCAAAAACGTTTGATTCTGTTGGAACGTTTCAAGCATTTTACTGAAATTCCATTTAAGCCATAATTTCATCAAGATGAAAATTTTCGCGTGAAATGCATTTACGCGATTTTTTTATTTTGATGAAATTATTAGATGGCATTTCAGTGAATGCTTGAAACGTTTCAACAAAGTCAAAATTCTTAGATAGCATTTCAGTGAATGCTTGAAACGTTTCAACAAAGTCCAACTTTTTTGGTTTCGATGAAATGATCTACAACATTTCCCGGATCCCCAAACCGGGATGAACTGGATCTGTTTTTTATGTATGAAAGCTGATGTTTTTGTGGATAATGAAATGAAGACGTTGAACTGCAAACATATTTTCCATCGAGCTTGCTTGATGCTATGGCTGCAGAAATCGGTGACCTGTCCGCAATGTCGGAAGCGACCGATTAAATAAAAGCTGACCAGAATCGCTCGGTGATAGATGCCATTTGACAACTAAATTTCTATGTTTTACAGTTTTGATTTTACAGTTCTCCAGTAACACGTAATCTTAAGATTCTGCTCACAACCATACTCATTTTCGAGGATATGCAGTGGCTGTGAATCTTCCTGTGAAACATTCAAAGCACACTTTAAAACAATCCAAATCAGTGATGGTCACTGACAGCCTGTCCGCCATTTGTACGTTTCGATGTTACACGGCTTCTGGATATACGGCTTCTAGACATAATTTTCTGTTGTATCCGGATTTGGAGAAATGGTTGTACTGCTCTTCATCTTCCCCTTCTTCTCCAGCACTTTGCCAACGACAACCACAGTAATGGGGTAGACTGTCATGGCGACGAGGGCAAGAACCTGAAACACCAGCCATAACAAATGTGATCCATTCTTACACCAGTCGAAAACGGGCTTTGTGAACCGTAAGGTTTCAGAAAGGGGGTTTGTGAAGCGGTTCAAAAAAACGGGTGGGATCAAGAAAACATGGTTTCTGAACCCCGGATTCAAGAAAACGGGGACTTAAAAAAACAGTTACACTCCAGGCATATATAGTCAAAATTTCGAAAAGGTGTAGGCGCTGGGCAACTTCGTCACACAAAGAAAATCATTCTCAATCTATTTTTAACCCGAATTTAAAGGTACAGTATCGTCGTGCTATCTTAGCTCACATCATTTGAAAATTCCACTTCCCTTCAGTTACGCTTGAAATGGGCTCGTTTTTACCACATTACTCGCTTACATCCTGAGTCTGATTTTAGGCAGAACTACACACAACATGTCTTGAACCCTCACTGAGTGGAATGAAAGAGTCTGACGTCATTTTATCATGTTTTCACTCGAAATGAGCATTCGCATAAAACTTAGTTTTCAAATATAATTGTCAACACTGCTTGTTGATAATCAACTAACCGCTGATGCATAAGCCCCAGCCGCAATGGATGGTGTCGCCAATATTACGATGGAGGTGATAGGAAATCCCAAGCTGAGAGCGGCGAGAAACCGCAAGGGCATTCTGATCTGAAAACAGAACACCTTACTTGACTGAAGAGCGTTTTTGTTTTGCACCACCACTTGGCTCACATAGTCCATGCACTTGTAATCGTAATGAGTTCTCGTAAATGTGCCGTTATCCTCCCAGTAAGATCGTCCAAAAAAGGCTGGCCTCAAAATATAGGACTGGTATGTTACCGTTTCGGTGATCCTCGGTGCTTTTAAGGCACATGGGCAACAGGAAGCTACCACAACTGCATAAATGGCAAAACCAGCAAAAACATCGTGCCAGTGCAGCAGCTTTACGTGATCCTGGTCACTAGTGTTCGAGCTCAAATTGATGGATGTGACGAAACACCCCTAGAACTGTCACCGTGAATTCTACCACTAGAACACTGCTTACATACCGCTCCCAAGACATGAATCGGCCAAAAAATACAACGTAGCCGACATTGCGAAAAAGCCAGATCACAAGATTCCTGGCCGGGATCGGTCGTATTCGGCACTTCGGTGCTCATTTTGAGTGGCTGTGGTTTGGATGGTTCTGTTCAGAAAAGTCAGCGGTATGCGAAGTTTGACCTGCGCTAAAGTTACCAGTGCTAAAGTAATTTAGCTTGCGAAGTAAAACAAGTGTATAAGAACGAAATTGGTTCTGAGGGAAAATGTTTTCGTTGGCTTTCCCTGTTGATTACACTGTGTGTTGTTTGCTGATCAGATTGATATTTCAGTCGAATAAACAGCACTTTTCTCACGATTATAGGAGCACTCTCTCTCCGTCTCTTATTTGATGGTCAACGCTGCGATTGGTTGACGGTTGAAAGGAACCGGACTTCGGGTTACCGAGCTGTCTGAGTTCGCAAACAAATTACATATTTCTTCCTAGGTTCCCAGTGGGCTGCTCAATACGCAATGAACGGAAACAAAACGAACTGGCTAACACCGTAGTGATGTCAAATATGAACCTCTTCTAAGTGCGATTTGCCGATCGGTTTCATTGTCTTGGTTAAATTTGTGATATTGGCCTATATATATTTACTGAAGATAACCTTGGTTGTCCAGACTGACTTTCACCAGTAACGTGTGAACACAATATATGCTGAGTGTTGTCAACTTGCAGCATGGGCCACCCAAAGGCCGATCGAATATGGATCCTTCGATTTACAGCGGAAAATAATGAACATTCTTGAAGCGGGGAATTCCTTGTTCTTCATGCTTTTCTCCGGTAATGTTTTGAATGATTCGGAAATAAAACGAGAGTTTGATTTCAGTTTTCTCTCAGATTCAGTTTTGCGTTTGCGGTAGCCTCTTAGATCAGGGGTGCACTGATCTGCTCGTTTGATCACCCAATCTTAGAAAACAAATTAGTCTAGACTCCCGGATCAATTCTGAAATACGCCTAGAATCCCGTCTGACTTGAACAAGATATTTTTCTTGAGGCGATTGATTAAATGAAGAGTAATTTTCTTTTTTGATGGGAGACTGAGTTTGGCACTTGGTTGACAAGAGGGGAATCTGATTTTGCTATATAGCAAAGATATGCATATCTAAGATGGATGTTTGTCAAGGTTGTCCATCGCAGTTTCACATTTTGTATATTTACGGCAAACAGGTTTACAAATACAACGTAACTTATTTCGCCCCGAACTTGCAACCTATGGATTCATTTCGAGCTTTTTGGAGAGGATGCTGAGAAGGTTTCATAACATTCATACAGATGTGCTGTGCAATATTACAAATAATCTAACAGCGAAATGACCATTTAGTCAATTGGTCACTCCCACTCTCCACATGAGAGAGAAACCATAAGGCAAGGTCTTGTGATTCTCCACAACCACACGCTTGTCAAAGATGAAGCAAAAAAGCTTCGAGGATTCTTTTAAGAACACGATCCAGTCGCCTTTTACACGAAAAATCCGCCGGGGGTCACATATGGTTTCAACGTACGCATGATCTTTCACCATGCACTCCAGCATCTCACACTCAAAAATCTCCTCACTCAACATATTAATGGGAATTCCTTTGTGTTTGAAAACCATTTCACCCAGGTTTTTGGCCACCCGCAGCCCATTTAACAATATATTTTCCTGGTTTTAATTGTTTGCTATCATCCGCACTAACAATAATTTGTTGCCAGCAGTTTCGTAGTAGACAGCTCAGGGTGTTGAGAACTTCTGGTAATTAAGCAAACTCTGCATGTGAAACACCCTGTACTCAAAACTGATAGCACACTAAACAATCACGAGTTGGCAAGAAACTGCAGAAAACTACAGAACCCAAAACAACCTGACCACGAAAATCTACACTACGAAACTTCTCGGCTTCAAGCTCAACCAAAACCAAAGCTCCTGACTGCGAAACCCAATATCAGCGGAGCTCTATTACGAAAACTTGGCGTGGCTTAAGGAGTCAGTTCTAGGATGTGTCTTGTGGAAGTTTCATATCAAGTGATGATGGTATGTGAGATAGCTCCGAATGTTGCGTACTGTGAATTCGGATGTCGAAGAGTACAATCGCAGTTACCCAGCTATTACATCTCAACATTCTTGACGAGCGTACAGTATCATGAAAACTCTGGGAAAAGATCGATTTCCAGACACTCAAACCTGTTCCACTCACTTTGCTGTTGAGACCTGGCAGTCATGTGAAATAAGTAATAACCTGCACTGTATTGGAGCTAAGTGGAGTAGCTGATTAGTTCGAGAAAGTGCTGACCATGTTTGGTATAATCTAAAAAAAGCTATTCGGTAGTGCGGAAACCTTAGTCTGTCCAGCTGTATTTACAAGATTTCCTTCTCTGTAAAAGCTGTGTACGCAAACACCTAATCGTTTGTCCTTCTCTGCGACCACTCAACTCTAGCGGCAATGACCCTATAAAATAAAAATTCCGAACGTATGCAATTCGTTTACGCAATTCAAGTGTCGGATAGGTTTTCGACGTTCCAGACAGAGATTCATTCATCTCCGTGCGGTTTTTAACCCCCTATGAAGATGTCAAAGGTGTTCTTCATCGCGATGTTCGTTGTTTCCACTTTGCTCAACCGCCAGCTCGTCACTGGCTGTGAAGCTTTAGGATCGACCTGTGAGTTTACTGGTAGTACCGAATGCTGTCCTGGGACTACTTGTAGCCTTACTCTGGTTTTTACAACTTCAGTCGGGACGTGTGAGAAGGTCAGATTTCACTCATTTGCCTGTCCTACCCTCTTTTGAGGTTAGTTATACTTCTCCCTTATTGCAGAACACCTGTTGGAATGCGGGCGTTGGTTGTGCTACTTGAAGAATAGCGCGTCACCCATGCCGTTTCAACGCATCCAATTCTGCTGTTTGGGTGTGCAGGCTGGAGCGTCATCTCCCGATTAGCAACAAAATATTCCTCTCAAAATCCTTCCTGATATTGTTAAAACATAATAACCCTTTAAAAATGAATATCTGCATTCCTCAACAATTCCGTATACTTTTCTGTTTCCGAGAAGATTCGGTGCCTTGCCTTCACGGAATTCAAGTGAAATAGTATATTGAGACCGGGCGAAATTTACATCTGAAGATAGAGCTTATTCTGCTTGAGCAACCCTTGCCCGGGACTTGTTCGGTGTATGTTGTTTGGGCCGGAAAGTATGAAACCAAACTAGATCATCCGCTGAAGTTTGAACATAGTTGTTTCTCATTGGAATCCACCAAAGAAATGTCATGATGACTGACACAACGTTGTACTGTAGTCAATACCAGATGCCCGGTTGAAGAAAATTTATTACCTACAAATTATCTGGTCTTCTCATTGGCATTCTAGAAAACTGTACATCATCTCCGTGTTAAATTTCATCTCCGTCACAAGCGGAACTTTGCCAATAAGGTGGTCAAATACCTTACTCAAAACAAAAGTATCGGTCCAATCAAAACAGATCCGTGCGACATCTGAGTTGCAGGGACAGAACGAATGTCTGCCTGTCTGCCGCTAATAAACGTGCGCTTCGATTCCACGAATCGAAAATCATTGCCTGGCAACTTGAACAGTTCATAGTATCATGTCGCAGTAAAGTGAGCCGATTGTTTTATTTTCGAAAGCACTCTTGACATTTTCATTCGTAACTGAACCAACATTTCATGGGAACTTTAACTTGTGATCTGGAATCTTGCTCGGCATTGGCTAACGTGTTCATGTCACTTTCAAGACTTCGGAATGCAGAACCGTATTTGTAAAACATGGGATGGACGCTACGTATGTTGACAATCCGTGCAATTTCCTGATAACTCGGTAAGTTACGCCGCATAGAATGTCTAGCATTCGTTGAATGTTTTATTCGACTTGACATTCGTTTTTCCATGAATTGTTTACAATCGGAATCGGAAGTTAAGTTTTTCGTTCCCACAGCGTAAGTTTCGGGGCGGGGGGGGGGGGGGGGCACGGAGGGAATGCA
>JAQIWT010001174.1:0-12076 GCA_034696485.1 Isohypsibius dastychi | reverse complement strand
CAATTGTGTTTTAACCTCATGTTTCAAAAATCAAAACAACCGGACCATTCCTTCATGGGTCGGCCACTAATGGGTTAAGAGAGTATCAAGTCAAAAAAATCGAGTGCAGGGAGCAATCAAAATGTAATCGGTGCGAGTGCCAAAAACTCAAAAACGCTCAAGCAAGTCGAATGTTCAACATGAGAAGCAGCATTAGACCAACTGAGTACCATGTTGCGCCGACGTTCAAGCCTATACAAAGAAAAAAATTCAAACAATTCCAACAGGGTGGAGTCTTATGTAAAAAATCAGACCTGTATTTTGAAATTGTTGCGATGTAATGACCTGGTTAGTTTCCAATCCCAAGCTCTTTCTGTCGAACACTTGTATTGTTGGTGAAGGGGTTGAACCGGTGTACCGTTCTTGAAGTTTCGCAATCTACATCCAAACAAACATCAGCCGAATTATGTCCAGGTTAAAAAGAATGACCTACCATGTTGGCATCAACTGGTTCTTCACACAAATAATAATTCCGCGCAAACACATTCAAATTCACCAAATCGGTCAGTGTGCATGGGAAAGTCGAACCAGCGGGAGAACAGGTCAGCAGATCAGGGTTCAACATTTTTCTATAAAAAAGAGTGCAATACAGTACATCTGAGTAAACTTTTCGAATTTGAAACACACTTGCAGATTTCTTTGTTGCCAAATATCGAGCCTGGTGTTTCCAACGCCATGACCTGATCAGACGAAATGGAGAAGTCCAAGCATTTCTGGGTCTCATTTGGTGGGACCAAGCCCCCATCAATTGGATAACATCGTGTAGCCGCATCGACCGAATCTGTCAAAAACATGTCACATCTAACAAACTAGCTCAGACCCATACTTCTTAGATTTTCCAATACCAGTAATCTGTGGGTCTGGAGTCATCAGTAGATCTGTGTTCTGATCGGAGTACAATTTCTTGATTTGTTTCACAGCTGTAAAGAACGGCTCTTCCGTCAAGTTGGCTTTCGACGCTCTTTCACATTCCGGGATCTGAAAATCGACCAGCACAACACTTTGAAAAGCGTCGTGTGTGAGTACTACTATTGGCCTTCACAAAGGAGGCAACAGTACACGGGCTAAGGTCGCCACTTCGCACAGTCTGTCTCCAACTGTCCATCACTGCACCCTCATACCATTGTCGAGGTCCAGCAGCTGTTCTTGGCTGAACCTTAGTTGTTTCATTTGAAAACACCGTTGCACCTGACTCACTTCCGGGTCTGGGGATGTTGAAGTTGCAGACGCTCAGATCAGAGCCACTTGGAATTGTGAACACATTGTTAGTTGAGTTCATCATTCCGTATGAAGAAGCTGTCTGATTGAAGAATGTATTCAAGAACCTGAAAAGGTCACCATACGTAATCAGTGTTGAGTCTCAAAAATGAGGAAATAACATACTCAGCTTTTTGTTGGACCAAAGTTCCAGATATGTTATTGCTCGATAAAAATGTCAGAATCATGTTGGGCATTTCGGAGAATGGCAGTTCCATATTCCATCTGAGCCAGCCAACTCACAAAGCTCGGCTTTTTTAGTCGGATCCAACGCTCGAACATTCGTGCTATCCGTAATGCCATTCACAATATTCGTCGTATTATTCACGACATTTTCAGTAGTCTTTGTTCCATATCGATATCTATACGGGATATACGAGTCGTAATAACATGGCGGCGGTGCTCCCATGTATCCGCATCCACAGCCGTAACAACAGGAGTTATGACGGTGCATAGTGCTGGCCAGCATGCTTCCCAGCATGTATCCTCCAATAGCCCCACCAGCCCCGGCTAACAGGAGACTACCGGTTCCAAAACCACTTCGTCCAAATCCCCCACCGGATCCAATTGCTGAGCCTGAGCCGCCGTAGTTGTTAATGGTTGTGTGTTTAGTGTTGTAGTTCGGCTGAACGGGTGTGCTTCGGGATGGGAGTGGAGCGTTGGCTGTGGGACGATTCACAGAGGAGCGTGCAGCAGAACTTCCTGGAATGACAGTTCACGTGTGGGGAAATCGATTCTGTAGAATAAGATCGGCTCCCTGAAAGATCCTTTTCGAAGGTCTATCTTTTCAAGGTCAAACAGGCTGACTGTCCGAAACAACAGAACTTGTGCTATTCAAATCCCTCCATAAACTCAAATTTTTTGAACATCCCACCTCCAAGTTTTCGGCAGTTTTAAAACTAAGAATGCAGTTTGACAAACATCAGTTTTTCTCTTTGATAATAAAGTCGATTCTGGGGTATATTAGTCTTTGGTTCAAAAACCGGTAATATCTGACAATTTTCGGTGATGTGCCGTGAATGACCGACATATTCTGAATTCGCGCCGCAAACTTTTCTAACCTGCTACTCCGTAATTCGGTCGGGCATTCCCCGCTCTTCCTCCGGCTGATCTGCTAGCACTCCCATATTTTCCCGATGACCCCAATGGCACAGAGCTTCCATATCTTGTCGCCGAAGATTCGGCCGTACCCGAGCTTAGATACCATGAAGAATGGGCTGATGCGGGCATCCTCCCGCTGCTCGCCGATGAGCCATATGGTGAACTGGATGAAGATCCGGCTCTAGCCGAGCTTATATACCAGGGAGAAGGGGCAGGTGCGGACATTCTCCCGCTGCCCGCCGATGACCCATATGATGGAATGAATGGTTGTCGGACGAATGGACTACTGAGACTAGGAAATGATGAGCCATAACTTGTAGGGCTTGATGAGCCATAGGTTGTTCGTGATGATCCACTTGAAAAACCACCAATTCTGATCCGTCCAAATCCACCTCCGAATCTGGCTGCTCCGATTGGAATGGTGTTCAGAACGAGTGAACATAGGATGCAGATAACTGCGGGGTGAAAATATACCGGAATAGAGCTATGGCTTTCTTTATGACTGCCTCATAATGTCCCCCAAATGATGTTTTGATATGACACAATTCTGAACGGCCGCTTATTTCAAGCAAAAGTAAACCCACGCTGAGGGGTGGTTTTCTGGGTAGTGTTAGGCGTGTAAAAAGCTTACGAAGCATACAAAGTTTGAAAATGTACGCAGAAAAAAACTCATCCGTCTTCCCAGACAACAATGTTAACTGCGAATGGACCATCTCAACAATCCTAACTGGCAAAGACTTAAATAAAATAATGGTGCAAACATTCTCAAGTAAAAAAGGAAACAAGAATAAGGATACTGCCAGCAGCTTAGGTCACATATGGTACGCTTCGGATGTCGCCAACGCCTCCGTAATCTGGGGCTGATCAGTGGCCGATTTGATGCCGCAAATCAAAGGGAAAACCGATAAATTAACCGACTTATCACCAAACCAACAAATTAACGCTTATTCGAAAATTTTGTCATTTCAGCAGAAACGTTCGTTTTGTTCATAAATATGAGACGTTCACGCGTGTACTTGCTAGCGTTTTTAAATGCCGAATCATAATCTGAAGCCACGCAAAAATCGAATTCGGTGCGAAAAAAATATAAAAATCGTCATACTCCGTTGATTTATTGACTTGTGGCGAGAACATCTTGAGTTACTGTACGGAGTAAATTTCACATAGTTAAGTACTTGAGTAACTGCGCGGGTGAAAAAGCAACAACAAATTACATCAGATAGTGAAGCCAAAGTTTGGTTTTTTTACCGAAATATGTCTGAGTTGATGTGATCATCTTGATGGCGTTTGATGAAATGTGTATGAAGAGGGTGAGGTTGTCTCTAGGATGTGGGCAAAATCATGTTGGATTCCATGAAGACCAAATTTGAGAGAAGCACCAGGTTTCAGAATGAAGAGACACGATCGATAGATCGTTACAACGAACAGAGGAATCTTGACAGCTGTACCGACGCAGGGAGAGCGATCGATCAGGTGGCTATTTACGTGTCTGCATCTGCACACAGTGAGAACGGTGCAGTTTTGCTAACCTTGCACTCGAATATGGTTTCCGGCTATCAGGTCATGAATAAAACTGGTTACTACTGAGTCAGCCTTCAGCACAAGCACAAAACAACAGAGGAAATGTTAACAATGAGTTATTCGGATAGTTTTATTGTGGAGTGACAGGTCCGGCTTCGCAATAGTGCTGGGTATACATACATAAACGAGGTCATCAAAGCCCGACAGAGAAGCGCACCTGAAGATGTTTTGAAGTCACGAAAGTTCCAAAGAATACTACTCTCGATCTGGTATCACGGGACACCATGAAAGTTCGTCAGACTTGTGTAGTGTGTCTTGACCTTTCGTAGCCAAGACCCCTCGTTACAGAAGCCCTTCGTATTCTCCATCATTCGTGGGACGCTGAAGGCGTGGGCTGGATACAAATTTTAAGACCAAGGAGTAGATCGACATATCCAGACTAGGCAACTCCTAGTTACACATTTTTACACGAGGAGGAATACTTCGACTGCAAACGTGATTCGGGTTCTGGGAACTACGGTAAGACCATCGACTGAAGTACTCAAAACCATCATCTTTCTGTGAAACTATCCCAGAAAAAAAGCCTGAATGTGCAGCATGAAAGATGAACGAAAGAATGGCCCGGAGTCAACGGTTAAAGGGCAGGTGACGTTCTTTGAATCTTAGCGTAGATCTAACTCTTCGTGACCCGGTCAGGTAGCAGGAAAAATAGCGATGCCAGTGAATATGCCAAACATCATGCAAATATCGTTACAAATAGGAAAACCAGTGTTACTGCGACTGAATACCATGTTGGGGCAACATTCAAGCCTAGGCAACGAAAGTCATTAGTAATGCTCCAACAAACAGGAGTCATATATAATAGTCGCTACCTGTATTTTGAAATTGTTGCGATGTGATGACCTGATTAGTTTCCAGCCCTAAGCTTGTTTTGTCGAACACTTGTATCGTGGGTGACGGGGTTGTGCCGGTATATCGTTCTTGAAGTTTCGCAATCTACATAAAGCGAAACATTAGCCGAATCAATTTTCGAGTCAAAAAAATGACGTACCATATCGGCGTCAACTGGTTGTTCACACAGATAGTAATTCCGCGCAAACACATTCAGATTCACCAAATCGGTCAATGTGCAGGGAACCGTCGAACCAGCGGGAGAACAGGCCAATAGATCAGGGTTCAACATTTTCCTAGAAACAACGTGAACAAACTCTGGGAATTCTGTTTGAGTTTGCAATCTACCTGCAGACTTCTTTGTTGCCAAATATCGAGCCTGTTGTCTCCAGCGCCATAACCTGATCCGAAGCAATGGAGAAATCCAAGCATTTCTGAGTCTCTTTTGGTGGAACCATGCCCCCATCAATGGGATAACACCGTTTTGCCGCATCCACCACATCTTTCAGAAACACCTCACAATTAACAAAAGAACAGCTACCGATAGAATTTTCAGTACCAGTTATCATCTGTGGATCGGTATTCTGATTCGAGTACAATTTCGTGATCTGCTTCACAGCTGTGATGAATAGCTCTTCGGTCAAGTTGCCTCTCGGCGATGATGATTCACATTCTCGAATCTGAAACCCAACCGAAATCACAGAATTGTCTAAGTTTGCTTGTTGTGAGATGTAAGTACTGACCTTCGCAAACGAGGCAATAGTGCAAGGACTGCGTTCAACACTTCGATCAGTCTGTCTCCAAATATCCATAACTGCACCCTCATACCACTGCCGAGGTCCACCAGCTGATCTTGGCTGAGCCGTAGTTGTTTTATTCGAAAACACCGCTGCGCCTGAATCACCCCCGGGTCTGGGAATGTTGAAGTTGCAAACACTTGGATCAGAGCCACTTGGAATTGTGAAGACATTGTTGGTCGAGTTCATCATTCCGTATGAAGAAGCTGTCTGGTTGAAGAATGTGTTCAAGAACTCGCGAAGGTCACCATACGTATTCAATCAGTTTTGGGTCCCGAAATTAGAAAAATGTCGGACTTCCCAGCATGTATCCTCCAAAGGCCCCACCAGCCCCGGCTAGCAGGAGACTACCGGTGCCGAAACCATTTCTTCCAAATCCACCGCCGGATCCAAACGCTGAGCCGCCGTAGTCTTTGATGGTTGTGTATTTAGTGTTGTAGTTTGGCTGAACGAGTGTACTGCGGGATGGGACTGGAGCGTCGGCAGTGGGACGATTAGCGTGCATCAGTTGTACGGTGTATCGCCTTGCTTCGATATGGCAAAATAACTTATGCCTTAAAAATCAACCGCTTGTCGGTTTCTTATCCAAACAATTTCATAAAAAAGAAGGTTTTTTTCCCTATCATTGAGAGTTGAGACGAAGAGCTAGTGAATTTCAAGCAGTGTCCAATAATCAGCGAAATCACAGTATAAATTTTGATTCTGTACCATATTATATCACGTGACTGCAGCGACTTCCACAAACCCCTCGATATTATGAACAACTCTAACCTGTGCCATGCGGGGTAAGCAGGTAACTTAGAGTGAGGACTGAATTGCACCATTGCACATACATTAAGCAATGGTGCACGTGCAAGTGGCCACAATTCACACCAACTGCGCAAACAGTTCGTGTATGCAACTGTGATACACTCCGTTAAGAAATTAACTGGAAAACTGCAGTAAGCTCTTGATTGAATCATATAGCCTTTGATTGTTTGTTCTCCTTGGGTGGCTACTTCCAAGTCCCCACTAGGTCGTGTTCATCTGTCTAGCGCCTTGTGCACGCGGCCCCGAAATGAGCACGTGTATACAGTGGTCCACCAACTGTGCTTGCGTACACCATGGTGCAATTTCAGTCCTCACTCTTAGGGTGAGATGTCAAATGCCTGACTTTCCCTGTAATGTACGGTCAGTTTTAGAGTTCGTGCAATACAGCGAAAATGACGTTTAATACCACTTCATTGGTTGGAACATCATAGTGATTGTGAAGCGATATTTTTGTTTGATCATATTTCTTAAAGGAACACAAAATTTGAGGCTTTTTAGCAACCAATGGTACGCAATATGATTGAGCGAGTTGACATCGAATCAACTGATTCAGTCGTTGAGCTGAATTAAACTGCATGAACCTGTACACCAAGAACTTAACGGCAAGTTTGGTTTTTACTGTACTGTACGCGTAGGTCTCAACATCGGGTACTGACAGAGCTGGTTCAGGACAGCACAAGATTTTTTGGGCTGCAGCACAAAAAATCCTGTGCTGTGAGCCAGCTCTGGGTACTGACTTGGAACTTATTCTATGATTAGCTGTCATAATTCTTTTGTGCCTCAACTCGCTAAAAAGTGATTGGAAAAGATTGAAAATGCGTGTCTTTTGTGAAAGACCAAATGAACTATTGAACATCCGCGTCACTGATACTGCTTGCCAAGGTTCACTTTTCTTTCAAGTATTTTCCGATATTAATTACGCAGAGATCTCTTTTGAATTGGCATTACCTCTCTGAAGCGTCCAACGCTCGCTGCTTGAATTGGTTATGGATCCCAAGATCTGCGAAAAATTCTGAATTTACTGTTTTCGGTAATATGACAACCATGAATGTGGACGAAACTGATCTCCTAAACCATACTGGCGACGTTAATCAGACAGACGGATTGGTTGACGACGACACAGTTTTCCACACTCAATATGTCGAAATCGTTTGTTATCCAGTGCTGCTCCTCATTTGCACTCTTGGAAATATTGCAAGCTTTGTTTTTCTTTGGAAGGAGGAACGGAGCACAACGAAAATTTATCTTTCATGCGTCGTAATTTCCGATCTGATTGTTGTGTGAGCATTAAAGAAAATATGCTCTTCTTGCCGAATTCGAATAAGTAATTTATTGTGTTATCCAGGTGGACATACATGCCAACATTTATTCAAAGCGCAAGTCCAGTATTCAAACTTGACGAAATGTTTGAACTACACAATGTGCGAGCACGTGGTTTTGTGGACTGGTTGAACGAAGCCTGCATGCAGTTTTCTGACTGGTAAAATCTGGAAGCTAAGGATATGATTTTGAGCAAAAACGCTGGCCGAAATGAAATCGAATAAAAATATTAAATGAAGTGGCGTACACTTTGAAATGAAACGTGAAATGTGGATTATAAAATGAAACGAAAAATTTGCGGTGAAGTTTGGAAATTAAGCAAAATAACTAACGCTAAAATTTTTTAGTTATCGTGTTTTACCATAAAATTCAACATTATGAACATTATGAACATTATAAACATTATGAAACAACACTCTTTTGACCAACATTATGAACCGAAGAACAAAACCTTGCTTCATGTGACCTTTTGTGATCTTTTTTCCATGCATGAAAAATACGAAATGTTGTCTTCATGCTATTAACATAACAAGTAAACGTGCGTAACCCGAAAATTCAGATTTCAAAACGGAAAAGTGCAGACGGTAGCTATTTTTGGGCTGGTATTTGTCTGACTATTGAAGCGGGTGTTTATGGGCTTGTGGGCGAGTAAAAAAGGGAAGAAGGGACTCGGGGTTTACCTACACAATACCACGGGGCTCACGACTTTGAAATTATGCGCCTCGACGTCGTGCAAGTGCGAAGAGGTGAAATTCCGAAGTCGTTAACCCCGTCAGTGTGCATACGTAAGCCCCGCTGCCCACAGCAAAGGACCATTTGGCTACCTTGTTCCCTTTTTTACTCACCAACAAGCATAAAAACACCCGCCTCAGGCAGACATACGTCTCCGCCAATATTTATCGTACACCCCCTCATATAAAACAGCACGTTGAGTCTATGAGGGGTGTACGATAAATATTGGCGGAGACGTATATCAGCGCAAAAAAACTACCGTTTGCACTTTTCCGCTTTGAAATCTGAATTTCGGGTTACGCACGTTTGCTAAGGTTACCTTCGTCCGGCTAGCATGACATTCTGATACTAGTAACTCATAACTCGATCCTTAGTCTGCGCGCACATTTTGTACCAACATGTCAACATGTCATGCTAGCCGGACAAAGATCACCTTAAAATTGAAGTCGATTAATAAATGTGTTTTACTTTAGATTTACAATCTTATTCAGGGAGCAAGCTTTCGATTCAACGAAATGTTTTGCTGCTGAACTATGTTATTTGGTTGGGTACAATTTGTTGCTGTTTTATGTTTATATGTTTTCATGCACAGCAGGGTGTTAATCCCATTGACAAAGCCCGATACCTCCGTGATAGCCAAGAATGTCTCTTGAGTTTTCCGTTGACTAGCTGGAATGAATCAGCTAAAAAAGTCACTTATTCATTGTTTCGAAACACTATCTCAGTCATGAAAAAAGTTCTTCCGCTGTTTGAATTGATTCGGTATGCATGAACTCAAACAACTTTCAGGGAATTTTTTTTAAAATGTTTCTTGCTCCAGTTGAAGTTCAGTTCATAAAGTGAATTTTGCAGGACATTGATTGTTTATTCGATTGAGAGACTGCTGGCTTGTTTAAAACCTTTCAAATTCGGCATGGACGGATTTGGTATCAGAAAAGTTATCGGAATTCAGCTTGCATCCTGTTTGTTGTCGATGATTTTCGCGTTGGAAAATCTGGTAGAGAATTACTACATATCAGTCCTGTCCCGTTATTTTAACGGACGCCCCGTTATTCCCGCTAATCCCGTTAATCCCGTTATTTTAACGGGTTTTAACGGAACGGGAGATTGCTTTAACGGAACGGTAGCGGAACGAGAAAATTACACTAACGGAACGGTTTTTTTTCTGACGAAACGGGACGGTAATTTAACGATACTTATATTAAATGAATTCAAACAAAGGACTTTGCAGAACTGGAAACTGTCAGAGCGGACAATATATTACACAGATGCGTTCTGTCAATCAATTTGACTGACGTGCATCTTCTACTTCGTCAGTTTTCGTTTGTCTTGCTGTCCTGTTTCCAGAAACAAATGTTTCTGATCGTGATTTGAACTATAACCTTCTTCTTCTCAAGAGTATTCTGGTGCCGATATTGCGGCATTTCCGGAGGCGAATCGTAATGACTAATTGACTTTTCAAAATAACTCGAAATTTTTTCTATTTTTTTTCTTGCACCACCTAGCGCAGTAGATGTGAAAGAGTGTCGCAGAGATCATTCTTGGAAACCGTAGGTTGTGTGCGATCGATGATAATTCGAGAATCAGAAATTCTGTAGCATCAAAAAGTCTGCTGAAGTGAATTCGTGAATCTGATTCGTAAGTTGACCAGGAACAAAGTAGGCTTTTTTCACTAAAATTCATTTTTTACTAAATAGTCTTAACGGATTAGCGGGACGGATAGCGGGCTCAGCGATTTTAACGGAACGAGCAACGGAACGGGACTTGTTCAGTTTGAACGGAACGGGAGCGGTTGACCAGAAATGGAAAACGGGACAGGTCTGCTACATATTAGCACACGATGACGGGGTTTTAACGTTCGGTAAAATATTGCAAAGGGAGCCGCCATTGGTCATTTGGCATGATGTTCATCTGCAAGCACAAGTATATTTGTATGAACGTATCACAAGAGAATATAACAAAATGGTTTATCACAGGTCATCAACACAATCGCCAAATGGATTGTTCTGTATGTTGTGAATATGTCCATCATCATTGTTTTGACAAGGCATCGAAAAAAGACATCCAAGCTCATCGAATTTAATAGATTATCACCCCAGAAAAAAAGAGAGTATCAAAAAAGCAATTTTATTCTGTCGGCAAGTTTTGTTCTATACTTTTTCGGAATGGGACCAACAGTGGTGGTCAAATGTATGATCATAACCTTGAAGTCGTCGACCACATTTTCGTGTGGAATGTTCACACCGGTTGCACCAGTGATTAACACTTTCATGATGATGAATTATTCCCTTGACGTATTCATTTATGTCCTTGTCAGTAAAAAGTTTAAGAACTTTTTAAAATGTGAAATGTGATGGTAAGCTGTGTGTTATTAAATTTATTGCTGCTGCAGCTCGCGGGCCGATCTACGATACGTACTCTTCACGTCAACCGGAGGCTTTCTTGTTCTTGACAGTAACAGTTAGTTGTTGCAGATGAAAACCAATCTGGAGAAATTGATCATTTATTGTTGCTGATCAAGCGTAAAAGTCCTATAGACTCGCTCTCTGTGATAACGGGTTTCAGGTAGGGGAAGATCAATTTATTATTTTTGTAATTTTTCCTCCGTTAAAGCTGCCTATTACACAATTCAACTTAATGAAATATTACGTACACACTCTCGTAAACAAATTTACTTTTGCATCAAATGACATTCAGACATTTGACCTGTATAACGTTGCCAGTGAGTTCTAGCATGGATTGACCTTGAACCAAACCCATAAAATGTTTGTACGTGTGTGCTATGTTTAACTGTATTTTAAACCAAAACCCTCGTGTTCTCCATAAAAAACTGAGTCGTTTTGAACAATAAAATTCCAGAATAGTCGCTCAGGAATGCCGTGGCACGGAATGGAATACCCAAACCATGGGTTGGAAATTTATGAACCACGAAACGCACCATGGTTTGGACCGCTCTGAACCAAACCAAGGGTACACTATGGATAGACCTCAAATCAAATTAAAGTTGATGGTCTTTTGGAATGATTCGATGAGAAAACTGAATTTTCAGATCACGTAAACGGAGTTTAAATTTAGAGATCGAATGAACGTCAATAGATTCAAGGACAAAGTTTTAATATCAAGTAGCAACCCAACGGCTGCCATTCTTATAATGACCTTTCCACCTTGATGAAAAGTATCAAAAATACAAAGCCTTCGGTTGACGTGAGTAGAACGAGCGGGTTGCAAAGCAATTTTCTTAATTTGCTGCCTCTGTTTTCTCTCGTTGTTCAACACGTTTGCAAATAAAGGGGCTATCGAGGGTGAAGGAAACTGCACTTCCCGCGACCTTTGAAATTCCTGCGGGTTCCGGCTCAAGGATTCGAGAGAACGGTTTTGTCAGCTTATTTCTCCGCAGAAACTCCATTACTGCCAGTTGCGAGTCGTATGCATTAACCTATTGATGCCCACTATGTGAAGGACGCGGGCGATTTTGGTGAGATTTAGTATTCTGGGTCAGAAAAAATTTATAAGTTCAATGAAGTATTTTTTAATTTTTTTCGACCAGTGGTCAAAGAGTTACAATGGCGGGAACATTTGTCTTCAGTGGGCATCGCCACATTTGTGGC
>JAQIWT010001173.1:0-12080 GCA_034696485.1 Isohypsibius dastychi | reverse complement strand
GCAAACGCGAAGAACATAAAACAATACTGCACGAAGCTGGCAAAACATGACTGCTGTCCAGTTTGTGATGTCAAATCCTCCATTCTTCGTGTTCCAGATGCTGACACAAATGCTCCTCCGATTTAATAAGATAATAAACTTGTGGGTGAGAAATACGAAAAGGACAACAAACAGCAGGTCAGCCTGATAGATGAGTGGAATATTCCATCCAATTTAAGGTTTTAATATAAACATGACAAAGGTGTCTCGGTCGTGCTGAACACCGTCAAATCAAGCGAAATATGGTACCAAAATTCAACCCCAGCTTCCGTCAATCGGTGAATCTTTGAACTGACAGTGAATCAGCTGGTCTGGCCGGCCAGTGTGATTGTAATCGCATGTCAAGCTGGCAAATGAGTTACGCAATCTTTGACTGAGAGTTAAATGCTAGACGTGTGAGGAACTCATTTCCATTTTCCACAGTATTGTACGTGTTTACCGCAAATTTGGCCCATTATGTACTGCAGTGAAAAAAAGATACACTATTTATATCATGATTTTCCATTTTAGATGACTGATATGATGTTTGAGTTGAAAACCATATCCCAATTTTCCGGTTGTAATTCGACGCAGGAGGGAGGGTACACGTTTGTTTTGTTAAATATTTCACTTACATTCCATAACCAAATATTTCATTGGTATCAGTTTTTTCGTATTGAACAAAAATGATTGCTGATTAGATACAGCTATTTTTGTGCTGACTTCATTCGCCCATGAATTAAAACAGGTCTAGAATTCTACAGATTCCATTGTAAATTGCTGTGACCTTTCCACGAATCGAGCTGATACTCTGGCGACCCAAACTAAATTTATTATAATAATAATGTTTGCTTCAAAATACTGTACCAATTATGGCAATCGGCGTTTTAGAGGTAGATAACCACAATTTTTGAAGATTTCGGTTGGCTGGCTAACAACGAGTAGGTGGCGCTCTCTGTTTTTGAACTGGTCAGTGACACCTCCTATCCAAACTTCCAATCATCCCTCGGTTTTAAAATCTATTTCCTTCTTCCACTTCCTTTGCATTTCGCGATTTGCACTTTATTGCCCTCTTTTTTGTTCTGGGTTTTTTCTTGCGCCATCCAGCTATATTTGCAAGGCACTCAAAGTTCTGGCCATGGAAGGAAAATTCGATCATGTCGAGTACGCATTTGACGAGGTACGAAATGTCTAATTCCCCAAATTTCTCAAAGTAATGGTGAGTTTTGTAGTTCATCATGCCGCAAGCCAGAGAATCCTCGCGCCACGAATCAGCGCTTCCTGGATTCTACAACGAAAAGTACAAGCTGAATCCCCGACCCGCATATCGAGAGCGTCGCTGTTTTTGCGGACTCAAGGCAGCTTTGTTGATTGTTGGGGTCCTTCTGGTTACTTCCGTGGCAGTGGCGGTGCTGATCTTCTGTAAGTCCAGTTGACATTTTGAAAGTCACAGATCAAACTTCTACCTCGAACCTCGCCCCGTTGATCATATGTCCACGTTTTCACCCCGAGAAAAAGATAGCCTTATGCAGTGTTTTTTCGACAAATCGGTAAAAAAATGCGTTCTGACAATTTATGAGTGACTCGAGGGTTTCTGTTGAGGCGGTGTGGGCAGATCTTTTCTTAGGAACAACCAGGTGTTCGCATGTTTCGATGCAGCTTATTCGCAATTTCTCGGGATTTCAATTTCTTTTCTGCAGATACTATGGGAGGAACTCAGCTTCTTCAACATACTCACCAGTCCAAGATAAGTGCGGACCTCGACGGCAATGTGATTGGATCTCGCCGTAATTCTTCCAACGGTACACGAATGAAGAAAACTACTTGTCGGTCGGAACTTGTTGCAAACTGTTCTGTGATTTTCTTGTTGCAGACCATTTCAAGCTTATGGCAGCATCAATGAAGGAGCCACTCGGAAGAACGTCGGAAATCGCACCACCTGAATCTGGTCTGGTTCCTGAATCTGAACCTGAACTTGAACCTGACCAGGATCTCGAAAATGGTGCAACAACGAAGATGGTTGATCCGGAAATCGAACGTCTCTGTGCTGCTCAAAAATGCAACCCGTGGGGGAAATGCGGTCCAGAAACCAATGGGAGCTGCCGGTGTCTTGATGGTTTTGAGGGTAATGGAACGGTCTGTCGAGACATCGATGAATGCAGAGTCGACCCGAAAATATGTGGATGCAGCGGCAGTTGTGTGAATATGTTCGGCTCCTTCACGTGCAAGTGCAAGCCGGGATATGTGAATGATGCGAACTACGAATTTTGTATCGACATCGATGAATGTAAAACCGGCAAGTTCAAATGTCCGGAGAATTCGAAATGCAAGAACGTTTCCGGTGGATACAATTGCCTTTGCGATAGAGGCTATCGGCACGACATCAACGGTCTCTCGTGTCGCAAGGTCAAGAAGGTAGTGTGAGCGTGTGAAATTTGTTCTTGTTTTACTATCATTTTGCTGAAGTATTTTTGGGTCATTTTATTTTTCTTATTGCTATATTGCTACAGTACTATATTTGACGTACCCGGCATTTTGCCACTTTTGGTTTCGGCTCGAGTTTTTCCGGCTTGGCATGTTGAAAGTTTTGCTAAAGCCTATCGACCAATTGTAATTTAACGATTGTTGAGCTTCCTGTCCGAGCAGGTATCAATTATAAATAAAAGAACTCAGATTATGGAACATCTTGTATCTCTTTGAATTCACTTTTCGCAGAAAACTGGTAGCTTTTGGAAACTTTCGAAATCAAGGGCCAGGTAGGTCTACAGTTGAATCAATGTTTTGGTGGTGATTTTCATTAGTTCCACCACAACGAGAAATTGTGTGTATTCCTGAGCCAACTTTTTGATGAAAGCGGAAATGTAAGATATCTCGCCGAAAAGATGAAAGGACAAAACCGCAGCCAATGGTCGGCTTGTTGAATGAGCCACGCCTAACCAACTGGACCATTTTCCATTCAGGCGCTTCCAATTTTAACCCCACCAAAATCCCATAGCCTGATGTTCACTGCGCCACAAGCAAAGGCAGACAGAAAAGCTTCTTTATATTTTCGGACCACCTCCCAGACGATTTCTGCGACTCGGATTTGTATATTAGCCGCTGGGGGATCTTCGAGGAGAACTTTGTTTTTGATTTCAGTTCTCCACTGACAGAAACTCCCACGCAAGTTGTCGAATTTACGTGCTCTTCGCTTGGAAATCACTGGAGTTTATGACCGCAAGGTTACTCTCTGTCAATCGGAAAATTGCAAGGAATTTCTGGGTAGGTCCTTTCTTTGAAGACCAACTTGCTTCTCCATCAAGTCATCTACTTATTCATCTCTTTGAATCTAGAAACCGAAACGAATCCACCGTTGTTGAAAAACTTTTGGGACATCGGAACTATCTCATTTAAGCGGCTGGTGGACGTGTGTGCATGGATCGGCGTAAACCATAACCTTTATCAAAACTAGGCCGGCTTACTACGCGTCGCCGCGAAGGATACTTTTCTCACCTAATCGGCTCCATAATTTCGCATCAACCTTCAAAATGATACCGTTATGGATGTATTTAATCGCCGTTGCTGTTATTCTTCCCGGAACGACAATCGCAGCAAAAATGCCCATTCCAATCAAAGCGGATGACGAGTTGAACACCGTGGATCGAGACAGAGTAACAGGTGAGTGAAAAGTAGTTATTTGTGATTTCTGGACACTTTGAAGATAAGTGAATAGCCTTTTGAGGTTTCTCGTTGTCTTACTTACGTTCTGGCTGCTTTGACTTTGATCTGCCAAACATCGCCCACTTGAACCTTCGCATTAGCAAATATGAGATACTATTGCGACAATCTTTTCTTGCCGTTGGTTCAAGTGTGAAATTGAACCGGGGGCACGCGCGACCCGGTCTTCTTATTTACAAACTGGACATCCGGATAAGCTAATAATTTCGGGGTGTAAAATGTCAGCAGCTCTCAAGTTTTCTAGTGGCCAGTTTCGAAACCTGTTAATCATATTTCGACTTTTCGGAAATATTGAGGGGATATTTCCATCGCATAAAACTGCGGAAAAACTTCTATGTTGTAAATTAGTTTACGTGCCGGGTCTGTCATCACTCGTTACTGAATCGCTTCAGCTTGTCGGCGGTTCTTAGTTTTGCATGGCGGCCAGCGTTCTTACATGAGCAGAAAATTGTCTTTCCCCTGGGTTCTTGAACGGCTCTAAAAGCATGGTCCCGGAACAGGGTGTCATAAATGCTAATTAATTAGCGGTTGTTCTTTACATTACCACCCGGCTTACTCCGAACGAGTGGAGGTTTGAGGGAGATCAGGTAGACTTTGCATCAATGTCATGCGATAAATGAAAACAATCAGGTAGAAATTAAAAGGCTCTTAAGCGTTCGTGTGGCGACTTTTCAAAGGATGGGATACTTTTTCCCAGACCGCGCTAGACAATGACCATGTACCTTACCCCCCACATTTCAAAGCTATTGATTATAGTTTCTAACTGTGGAACGTGCATACAATCAGGGGAGATGCTTTTGTCAATGTTCGGCTTTTAGCACATTACCGCGCCAATTCAGCTGCTTAGTAATCCTGCTGCTATTTAGCAAATATAACATGCTGCACTGCACTGTTTGGTGTTAACAGCGTGCCGCTCTGTTAAATCGGTCGTGATAATCAGTGTTTTATCGCCTCTTCATTGACGGCCTCCCGGGCACATCCCGTTAATTCATTTCACTCTCTAGGTCATTGGTTAAACAATAGAATTTTGGTTGCATTTTGTTGTTTTGAAAATAAATAGAATTTCGTGGTTTATTTATTAGATTTGTCGGGTGTTTGCGAGTGCCGCTGGGTGTTTTTAATTGAATTTCGAGAAAGGCTACCGCAGTCAATCAAATGATTAGACTGGTGGAATTTAATTTTGTTAAGCGAAATAACTTGGTGAATGTGATTGTGTGTTGCAACATGCCGGTCGTAATTAACGATCCACACTTTTTTATTGCTGAGTTTCGGGAAAACGATCATCTCTTGGGCCGGCAAAAGCCTCAGTGGCACCGTGAGGCAGTTGTCAAATGTTGTCATTCTGCAAGTTTATGATGCATGTCCAAGACATTTATTCTGTAAGTGGAGTCGTAACTCATACAAAAAAGTCAGATAAGCCATCAAATTTAGATTCGGAGATGGAAGACAGTCTGGAAGTATTTCAACAACTTGAGTGATGTTGTATCTTAGTACTATAGTAGCTCCTTCGGAACCAGGGTTGCTGAGCACGAGACTAGTTAAAAAGATGGCCTGGCTTCCGTTTCATCTGTCTCGCCCGACATCGTAAAATATTATTCGCTATTTTTCTCCTTTCGGAAGCTCCGTCTCTACTCGTGCGCATTTACCACAAGGGAAGCTGTGGAATGTTTTATCGCGATCAAGCTCAGGCCGCTTCCGTCTCCGCGACGATCGTTAAGCTCATGCTATATTTGCACCAACATTTTTGAATGATTTAAGAGTTTTTGTTTTCTTGCATCAGGAGCTGGTTGAATTAGCGCTTGACTCGCACACCGCAATATTTCTCTTGTAATTAATTAATGCAGCAGTTGCTGCACTGAAATCACACATGCATGACCATTCAGAAATCTGAGGTTTTATGGGCGTCGCTCCATTGATACGGATCGAAGGAGCGGTGGCATATGAATTAATCGAAAATACATGGCCACCCTTGATAGTAAGAATGATGGGCACAGATGTACAATTGTTTTTATACTGTCATCCCGACATCTCTATATTTCAAAGAATATTTGACGCTTTGACTGCGCATCGACTAGAGGTCAAACCGCTAAAGCAAATCCTCCAGACTGGAAAATATTTCGGTATTAGATGATTACTCCGATTGACTGAGTTTGACAAGCCAATCTGTCTGAAAAGCTTTGATACATAATTTGATAAATCGCACAGAAGGTCGGAATCTGGAAAACAGCATTTTAGTCAAAGACGCGTTTAGCCGTGGGAACGTTTTGTACACGGAGCATTTGTTGGGGTTTGGTGGAAGCGTTTTACGACCTAATTGCTGCAAGTTGTAGATATAAGTTGAGAGCCTTGGCGCCGGCACTGATATTACTAACTGAATATCCAGCTGCTCCAGATTCAAAAATAATTTTTTATCTGTCTCAGCCGGTTGATTTTTACAAAGCTTGTTTAGAGTTGAGTAGTTCGAAAAACCCGGTGGAGAAATCTGTTAACACTATGCTCGCTAGTAAATAATCCATATGATTGATATATGAACATGCGGAGAAGCATACTTTTGGAGCCATGATTTGTTCGCAGGTTCTCGAACATAAAATCAGGATGACGCTGTTAAGAACATTTATTGAAGCTGCGCATTTGAATGTTGGCCGTGTAATATTTTCTAAACGCCTTTTGTTGAATAATCCCAGCGCGAGTTATGCTGGCGGGTATTAGGGCAGTTTTTGCGATGCTGGCCAGTTCTGATTTGAGAAAGTGAACATTAACATGATGAATGCGTGTTGTCCATCAATCATGCTCCTAGATTAAAGTGGAACAGGACGCAGTTCGAAATTAGAACTCGTTGTTTGTTCGCCGCAAAAAACAACGTATCAGGCCTGCTTAACGAACCATGAGTTTGTCTCTCAGATGTTTTGTAGTGCGTGGCGTATATTACCAGCCAATCTTCCAGTTGGAAACACTCCTGCCAAAAAGGATTGAATTTCTAGTTTAGCAGACGAGCTTGTGAAAATGCCGCTTCTTCTTCTCTCCTCCTGCAGAAGACGCTCTGGGGAGCCAGCGGATATCCGAGTTGTTCGAGTAACAGAACGTCGGCTGGTGACGAAGATTTACGCGGACTGTTGGAGTTGTTGTCAGAAAGGGTTATTGGAAACCAAGTCAGGCATTTGAGACGCTAGACCTAAAAATGGACCGGAGATTTGAGTTGCGGCCAAGAAATGTGTATTCCAGAAGCGACGAAGAACTGTCTCACGAACTGCCCGGCTTATCATGTGTACTGTTTTCTCCAACTGACACTTTTGTGGTCGAGACTACTTAATCAAACAGGGCCGGCGCTCTCGTTTCTTTCCTCTCTTTTAATCCATACAAATCGTTTTTTATTTTATAATGACCGTCCCCTTCGATCCGACCGGCTCCAAAATATGCCAGAGTTCCTTATGGAGAAAGACATGTGATGCTGTCGGTTATAGCCAGGCTTTCCTATCATCACTTGATGCCAGCGGAGATTTAGGACATGTCTCTCATTCCCGGCTCTTTACTGTTCGGAGATTATTAACCAGAAACATATTCCCATCTTGATGGTTAAAAAGATCTTTTAATAAAATGAGGCCTCATTCTGCATTGATCGAATATTGCAAAAACCAATAAGCGAGCACCATTAACAGATAATTAGCGTGCAAGGTCAAGCTTTAATTGATTGGCATGCCTGGATTGAACTGCCTTCCCGTGGGCACATGGAAAATTCGGGAATGAGTCATGAATCATTAAATTTGTTTTGTCGTAATTTATGTTATATGTTTAACCACCCAGATCACCGAACATGGGGGTATGATAAAATAACGACATTGAATTATGAGGCTTCGTTTGGATTTACGTGAGCTTCACCCAAAGCGCCCCCACACTAGTTTAAATCGGGCTTAGTCTGAATCATACAATTCCGAGTTCTCCGGATGTTTTTGTGCGATATGATTTCTTCTCGAAATATATTTTACCTGAAAAGGGAATATCTGTGAATTTCATTCTCTTGGTTTTTCAGGATGCCACTTTGACAACAATTTCTACGAGCTGGAGGACACATGGCACCCAGATTTGGGTCCGCCGTTCGGAGTCATGTACTGCGTTCGATGTGAATGTTTGGCGGTGAGTGCATAACGGTTAAAAAACCCGATATTTTTGATCTTTAATGTATGTGTTTATAATGTGGAATCGATACGATGAATAAATTATCTAAACCCCGCCGAGTTCAATCGTGCGGAACATTTTGGAAACATGAGGATCGCTCCGTTGCCGGCTTCCGGTATTACGTGATTTAGGTCTTCTTTTTGCTTTACACAGAGAGGGAATGTCTCTGGGTGTGTCTAATGATAATTTCCAGTCAAATGATGTTTTTAAAATCTAACGATCCATTTAGATATAATGTCTATTCTATCCGTTTGCAGTTTCCACGCAAGGGACAAATCACCGGAAAAGTTCGTTGCCGCAACTTCAAGCTCGATTGCCCGAAACCTGATTGTCCAGAACCCATTCTTTTGCCCAATCAGTGCTGCAAAGTTTGTCCCCAGAATTCAAGTACGTATTTGACAGCGCAGTGATTTTTCTCGAACTTGAAGATTTCATCTTGATGAAAGCAGAAAATTTGTGAATAGCCGTTGATTTATTTCTCGAGATTATTGACTCAGGAGCAGCATTCCCTTTTCAGCTAGTGAATAACACGACGTTCTTGTCTAGTCTTTTCGTGCTGATTACGCTGATTAACGCATACCGTTCCGATCATATTAGCGAAAAACGCACCTTGAATCGGAATCTCACCAAAATTAATAATATACAAACAGTCGTAAAATAATGGAACAAAAGAGTGGACCATGCGAATGTGAAAGGGCTTTTGCATGTTTCTTCGGGAAGGGTGGGGGTGATGAATGCGGTCAGTCTGGGCAAACATTCCGCATTGCATTCTTATCAAGGTTGCTAAAGGATGGTCACTAACGCCGACTCTGGAACTGTGTCAGCTCAGCGAGAAGGAATGAGGCTATTCTTTTCAAATTAAATGAGGATTAAAGAAACATGTGCTGCTCTTTGGGTGTTCTTTCAAGGAAACCAGCACATCAAATGACAACAACAGTGTTCCATTCAGGTGACCTTTCAAGTCAATTGGTTTAACATGCTTCCATCTTGCAGATACAAACAAGGGCCGGCCTGAAACGGAAGAAAAAGGCGAAATTCAAAAAGTTTCTGGTGAGATTTTTTATGATCACCGCTGTATTTGGAGTTTGATCCGAAACGTCACATTTTAGAATATGTTTCGGTTATTGGAAGTTCGTCAAGTCGACACGTTGTTCGTGGGACTTTTGATCTGGATGGCCCTTCTCTCCATTATACAATCCACTTCAGCGCGTGAGTTCACGTTTTTACTGCTGATGACCTTTCGGCTTTTACAATTATTTCTAAATGTTAGTGGCTTCCAACCAGCAACCATCCGATTTCAAGACGAAGAAGGAAATGCGTTATATACTCAAACGGTCGATAACAATGCTATCCGTTCCCAAAAGGTAAGAGAGAATGTGCGGATTTCAAGGTTGGTTTTAGCCAGATCAACCGGTTCATTTCACAGGTTTGCGGAATCTGGGATAGATTACCCCGAGTGTATCGCCGCAGCCTGACCAAAGAAACCCTGCAAGTTGTTGTGACCAGTCAATCAGATTCGCGAACTGAGCTGAAAGGAACAATTGTCGGAAAGAAGATGCAATTTGAGGGTGCGGATTGAAGTCTGCTTTTTTCTTATCTCGATGAATGACGGGGAAATATTTGGTTACAGAAACTTTCAGTTCGCTATTGCAATCGAAAGATCCTCGATTGCAGGGAGTTGGTGGCATTGCCAGCATTGCGCTGACTTCGGATGGTTCCGCTTATGACTACTCCATTCTTCTACAAGGAATGCCGATGCTTCGAAAAGGTAAATATTAACCGGCGCTTCAGAACGCCGGATATTTGTCCCGGAGTGCGAAATTAACAGTATTGCTCACACATCTTTTGTCAATAGATGTCAAACAAGTGGCCGTTATTGTGCTGGAAAAGACCGAAGATGGATCGGCTGTTAGAGAAAGTACTGGTGTTATTTCGCCGAAGGTATTACTGGTTCTTTCTCAAATTCGATGACGTAGTTATGCAAAAATATTTTTTTTCAGACCCTAGAGCTATCTGGAAGGTTCTCGGACTTTTCGCACCAAGAACACCGGTTGATGACCAGAGGTCAATCACGACTTTCTCTGCGGCTTTCTAATGGACCGGAATTCAGTTTGGTTGGTCCGATATCCGCCAAAGTGACATGCAATGGTGCGTTTTGTTACATTTAAAATCAGATTGGGAATATAACTAGCTTTTTGACAGTTTTCCAAGCCGTATTGTACGATATGGTTAAATCACGTGCTCGTGACGGTCCCGGAGCGGGGGTCGCTATTGTAACGCTTCAGTCGGATGGAAATTTCGGCTACCGGCTGAACCTCCCATCATTTCCCGGAAAGCCCACTCATATCTCACTGGAAACGAACCCGAAGAAAGGTCGCCGTCGTGTCGACGATCTCGCAAGCTCTTACAGTTCAGAATGGGTACGTAGTCAACATCGATTTTTGTTCCGTGTTTTTAAGGTATCATATATTGCAGGCTAATGGAACCACCAACAAAGCCAACCAGCGGGATATCCAGAACCTCTTAACTGACGACCTTGTTCTCAGTATCACCAATGAAAACGCCGGTATCAAAATGCAAGGCCAGATCAAGCAACTGTCTTTCCATCCCGTTCATTATCAATGTAAGTTGATTTTTGAAACTTGTAGCGTATGATATTTCAGTTAACTGGTTTTTTAGCTTTTCCATCGATTATCAAAGAGAACCCATCTGCATCGTTTCTTCGTGATATGAGCGGAAGCGCCGCAGCTTGGCTGTATTTGGATGAACAGTGCATCCTTACTTACGGAGTCGCGATTGATGGATATAGTGATGCTTATGTGAAGAAGCTGCAAGCTTCCTTGGCATACTCATTCAGTCAGCAAGGAACCCCGGTTAGAAAGCAGCACCAGCTCGAGCCGTTCAAAAAGAACAAGGTAGGTTCCTCAAACCGATTCAGTTGAAACATTGATTAACCGTTTACTTATAGTCTAGCGGAAAAGTAAAGAACTTGAAGAACGACGTTCTAATGGGAATGCCGAATGGAACTATTGAGATTCTTGTGACTGCACTCGGTGAATCAGAACCCAGGCTTCGTGGCCAGGTACGAACTCAATAAGATCAAAATTTCTCTGTAACGAACTTTAAATGTATATCTGTTCTAGGTGTCGGTTGTCGATGATTGTTCGGCTAGACACCGTTTTAATGGCTTTGTAATGGAGGACCCCTCCAGCATGTCCGGAAATACTGAGCCGGATTATTCTTGCCAGTATCGTGATCGTGCTTACGATGACGGAAGTAGCTGGAAATCGGAACACAAACCGTGCAGCATGTGCAGTTGCCAGCGAGGAAAGATCACCTGCGAAGATATCGTTTGTCCGAAATTGAATTGCCGGAATCCTTACCGAGTCGAGGGCGAATGTTGCATGACATGTCATCTGCGTAAGTTTTAGATGATATACAACCACATTTCGGTGATTAACAAAGGTCATGATTTTAGCCGTCGAGGTTCGTGCTGCGCCGGTGAAGGTGACGCCTAATAATCAGACAGGAATGTGTTATTTGGACAAGAAATGGTACAAGCCGGGCTCACAGTGGCATCCATACATTGTTCCTTTTGGGTTCTCGAAATGTGCCATCTGCACTTGCATGGTACGGTATCACAATCTGTCATAAATCTGACGTCATGATTTATTTCTTCATGTTTGCAGCCGGGAACCTTTACTGTGAACTGCACCCGAGTGACTTGTCCGCTATTAGCCTGTGCGGAATCAGAATCGTTTCGAGAAAATCCTAGTGACTGCTGCAAGAGATGTCCAGGTAATCGCTTGAGAAAATTTTGTGTTTCGCGGTTTTATGAATAAGGATTGTTTTTCAGAACCGGCGTCGACTGTTCAGTCTGTTTCCTACAACAATGATACATTCGCCGATGAAGGAATAATCAGCCTACCAGAAGATCTTTTGAAAGATGGTGGCTGCCGATTCCAAACCGAAATTTACGGGAACGGGAGAGAATGGAATCCAAGAGTCCAGCCTTTTGGGATTGTTAACTGTGTCCTCTGTCGATGCAAGGTAACAATTCTTTTTCACCGCATGAATTTATGTGGGTTCATGAAATTTGTTTTAGGATGGCAAACCATCCTGCAAGAGACAGAAGTGCCCGAAACTGACATGCCCTTTCATAAGAAAAGAAA
>JAQIWT010001172.1:0-12082 GCA_034696485.1 Isohypsibius dastychi | reverse complement strand
GGTGCTGACAAAATTGACAAAAATAGAAAGCCTCCGGTTAGCGTGAGTAGAACGAACGGGTTGCAAAGCAATTTTTCCGGAATCTTTTATTAATTCACCTTCAGTGTGACCGCTATTTCTTGGAAACTGGTAAATAGCGGTAAAAGCCTTTAGGCTCGATCTCGAGCTCACTTTTGGCAATACTGAACCTAAAAATAGTAGCTATAGATCAAACGATCGGGGAAGAAGGTAAATTCAGTTCGACGAGAGGACGTTTTGGAGTTTCTATACTGAAATTAATTATTGATGAAGAACCCAAGGTAACCAGCAAGAAAAAGTTGAATCTTCCGCCAAATAGGAATGTTGAATCACTCAGGCAGTCTTAATGTAATTAATTGCATTGGATAGAACTGAAAGTTAACTACAATCGATGAGCTTTTGGAACAATTCTGTGAGAAAACTGGATTCTCAGATCAATTAAACGAAGTTTCATTTTAGAGATCAAATAAAATTCTGTTAATTCAAGGTCAAAGTATATCGACTAGCTACAGTATGGACGATAGCCAATAACGGCGGTTTATTCCATCAAAATTATTAGCACAAATAAATAAAAATATTTCTGAAGAATAAAAAGCCTCCGGTTGACGTCAGTAAAACGAGTGGGTTGCAAGGCAATTTTTTGGTGTTTCGATGGTCGCCCATGCGCCAAAAGTACCATGTAAAATGAACCCTGGAAAGGAACATGCACCAGAAACTGTCAGCGCAAATAAATTCATGGTCAACTGCCTCTCAGATCTGTTGTACTCTCTGTTTCTTGCCTCTTACGTTTTATGTCTTGCAATCCACCTTGACATTAATTAATAATGATAATGCAGTCATTTGGAATGCTTGTCGATATTTCGTCCTACATCGCCATTTAGCAACCTTATCCTCTTTTACGAGTAAAATAAGAGTTATTTGTTTACGAAGAATTGTTCTTCTCGGACTTTGTACCACATTGGGAGCGAGAGTTGATTATGGTCTTGACATTGCCTTATTATGTATCCTATGATATCATGATATAACTGAGCTTCTCTGTGAGAAACCATATAAAACACAGCAGCTTAGAGTGACTTTATGCAGGTCTTTCTTTCTTTCGACAATAATCATCTTTCAACATGAACTCTGTCACTATTTTAGTGAGCGTTTGCACGTTAGCTCTGTTCACCGGGACAAGCACAGCTCAGACAAGTACTTCCAATCTGCTCATACATGTTTTATTTGAAACCTAATTCTGCGTTCTTCCTTTTAGGCTGTTCGAATATCTACGGAGCTCCTCCGGGTGGCTGCAGTTCATCTGAGTGCGTCATTTATGACCTGACGTCTCAGGCAGTTTGTACCGAAGTATTGAATAGACCCCCAACATACAACGCTCTGTGGAAACAAGGGCTCAACGTCAATGTTGATCGGACGATTCTTGAAGGACGAATTGCAGCTTACAAGATACAATGGTTCAACGGCCAATGGTCGCAGTGGTTTGTACCAGGAGTCAATGACATCGACACCAAAGTGACCGGATGCGCCATGCGTCGATTTTGGAGCTTCTTCTTCGATCATACACACAGCTACATTATTTGCAACTGAGAAAAAGCTAGCGTTATTCATTCTTGTGTTGTGAGCCCAGTTTCTGTGTCAGCTCGATTCCCATAAAACTGTATTTGGTGAGTGAACTGTGAGAGTGGCTGCTTTGGTGGAATAAAGAGTCGGAGCAAAACAGCGACGGTGAGGTGTGTGGGCTAGAACCCCACTACCGTAGTTATTTGTCTAGTCCTAATTGGGTTTTGTGGGACTCACCGAGAAACATCCCAACAAAAAACGGAGTCACCTTGGGACTAGAAATTCTACCGAGTGATGGCCAAATAATGGCCAAATACTTGATTCACCCATGGTGGTTATTGTGGCAGTGCTCGCTTTCTTAACTCCAACCTCACGTATCACTTGCTTATCACTAACACGAGAGTGATTTGTGATGTTCGGGTTCGGTAACTTATCAGAGAATTGCAGCATTTTTGAATGTGCCAACTTTCGGTATTATTGTGCGTGCTCTTTGATCAGAAACTAGAACGAGTCTAATCTTCGAGATGACAAGAGCCTGAAGACAATGTGTCGTAAATTAACCGTTGCTCTGTTCTTTGCTCATCCCTGCTGACATATTTCGGATTTCTCAAGTCTTGTTTTGTCCTGGAACAAACGAATACATCCATTCGATTTGTTTGATATTTCGAAGGTCGCCCATGCGCCAGACGCCTCACGTAAAAATAAACTTTGGAAGAATATAGTTTTCACAAAACATGCTCCAGAAACTGTCAGCGCAGTTGCCATCCATGGTCAGCTGCCTCGTAAATTTGATGTAGTTTTTGTTTTTCTCATCTTATGTTTTGTGTCTTGCAAGCTACCTTGAAACTAACTCGGTCGCTTCCATAATGCTGATGCAGTTTGGATTGCTTGTCGATGTTCCGTCCTGCAACGCCATGATGAGTCGCTTCGCCGATGTGGATATTAACCGTCTACCTATCTCTACTGGCGTCACCGGTACTCAGATCTTTCGTAACAAGCTCCACCCAGGCGCCATTAACGAACCTGTCTAGTTGCCGTCCATCATCCTCGTCTCGAACGCAATCGTATGTAATTTCATGTAGTTTAGTCAGAGGCCGAAGTCTGGTGTGTTATCATTCACTAGCAGCCATTCACAGCAACACGGAAACATGCGTTGTCAACTCATTTTTATGATCGTATCAATCGATCAGGCTTTGATTTGATTGCGTGAGCCTGTCTGAACAACCTATACCACCGCTTTCACGTATTATCCGAGCCGCAACTTAATAGTGTACGTGATGTCCAGCTGAAATCAAACGTCTAGTAACAATATAACATGGAAATAATCGTGCTGAAAACTTACGAACGGGTTCGGGCAGCAGGGATAAAATACGACATGTCGATCTGCGGGGATTTGTCCTGAAACAAAAAAAGATCACTGGACATCTGCCGCGCTGTCTCCAGTAAACGAAGGATCTGGTCAGTGCTGTTACCAATGATCTCTAGTCTGGGATTGGGAATAAGGTCGATCAGGTTCGCAAAATCTTTTTCAGGATGCAGATCGATCTGATCACCGTGGGCTGTCCAAGAGCCAAACTACAATGCACAAATGACAAGTCCTCAAATTCCTCAGCTCACGCGAAGTGTACCATACCTTCAGGTTACATTCTAATTCAGATTGAGTGATGTTGGGTGCAATGGTCGAGTTGATTGGGCAAGATGTGTGAACAACTTTCGGTACAACATACAGGCAGTTACCACTGTTCAGGACGAGGACGTTTGGTCCATCTGAGTCATCAGTGTAACCGTCGGCGCTGTTAGGACTTATGCTGATAAAGAACTGATTGGTCTGCGATACGGTATACGTACTTGTTGTACAGAACCACATCAGGAAGCCAGAGTGTCCTTGGTTTCAGGCTGAGCTGAGTGATACCACCATAATCACTGGGGTCCCACATCATTTTATCATCTTGCCACCTCTACAAGTTGTTCAGGTCATATCAAAAAGAGTCATGGCCGTCATTGCTTACCAGAATCTGCCAGATTCTTGATGTCAGGACTTGATTGTTGACATCCTATGAAAGCATGGTAAAACAATGCTTCCTGCTTGAGGAGCTGACTTCTCAGAATCACCGAATAAAAGACAAAATTCTTACCAAGTTGATAAGTTGAATTAACGCCACTCCGACAGTAACTAACAGTAAAATCGGTAATTAGTAACTGAATTCACTATTGTCCATTCGGCTTACCGTTCACCGGGATTGATTCGTTGCTGACTGGTCGCTCAGCCACATTGTAGTCAAGGAAGAGATCTTTCAGCAGACTTGCTTCGATTCGACCTTGGATACTATCTAAAAAATCGTCAAAGAAATCAAATAACAAACTCGTGGTCTTCAGATTTGTTCTAGAATGCACGTAATCTGGGGAATAAGAGGAAAAGAATGACCTTGAACATTCGCCAACAGAACGATGACTCCAATTACTAGAAGCTCGGTTACTCGCATCTTCTGTGCAATGATGGGTTTTGTCCTGATTTCCTGGTAAAGTACACAAAAGCAGCTGAATGAATGCGATACAATGACAGTCAGCTTACGGGGACATCTCGTTTCTTTCGCTTAGATTGCAAACGATAGTCGTATCTAAGCAGCGATCAGTTTTATCGGGACTCAGCGGCTTGATCTTGTTAAAGTTACTCACAGCAAAATATCTGCGATGACATTACAACAGGACGAAGTTCGGTTGCGAAGAAGTTTGGAATTCCAGTCTACAATTCATAACTCGGAGACCACGATTGCGCCTGTACTGTACCCTCCCTTTACCATCCCAGCGAGGTGTTCGCGTTCGTTTAAGGAACGTTTGTGCGCTAGGTAATGATTCAGCTAAATTATCCCAGAGACAAGTCGACATTTGGCAACATCAACCCCATCCTCCGCACCACGCAACCACACTAGTGCCTCTCTCGCATCGGTTTTCCTGCGTTTGCAGAAGCAGCTAGCTAGGGCTTCCTGGACAAAATGGTAAGATCAAGAACAAATGGACTGCAGTATCTAAGGGCAGCCAAAACATCCAAGGCCAAAAGCTATTATTGCTGAGTACTGGAGGATTCCCATTAGCACACTAATAACGAGACCACCAATAACCGATAAGTTCAGAATGTTGAGTCAGTGACCTGCTCTCCGTCAAGAATGTTATTGCACCAGAGCTAAACATCGCTGGCTTCCCTTGGGATGTTTTCATCACCTCTTATAAGGCGGACACATTTGACGCTTTGACGGTTTAGTGTGGAGTGACTCCGATTCAGAAAAACGATGATCGAAATAAATTTTGGTTAATTCGGAAATTTCAGTACTGGCGCCTCCATTTATCGGTTTCCGTGATCACAAAACCGCTATCGAGCAGGCTCTCACGACACTGTGGTGCTTTTGCGGCATTCGCGAGCTTGTTTGTCTTTTTTTATTTCCGTATTTTCGTGTCCGATAGCGCTTCAGTTACTCGCAGAAATAGTCAACACGAAATTCCTCCAGCTTTCAAGTATAAGAACAAAAAATGACATTCTAACGACTATAATAATGACACTAAACAATCAATGACACTGTGTCAAAGTGTGACAGACTCTTAAACAGCTTTAAAGTATGGATTCAATTCTTTTCACCAAGTTCTCTCGCTCGCTGTCAGATATCAGCTGTCCAACAAAGAACGAAGCTTTATCGATGATGGCTTTCCATGTGTTGATTTGTTGACTGTAGTGCTTCTGGATCCATAAAATCAGAATCAGAGTAATTCCAACTTTTTCGTCCACATGGCTCCCTAGCTTAGCCAGAATATCACGCGACCCCGGTACTAGGTTTGCTAGCTCACTGCCGAGTGACCAGCTTCCGTCCCAATTTTGTAACGCCAAGATGGAATTGAGGATTCCGGAGACTGGTATGTTATCTTGTGGTTTTTCCTTGACAGCGACTGAAATTCCACCAGCATCTACGCTGTCTTCGAACCCAAGTGAAGCTGTAATCTTTCTTTTTATTCCATTGCATCTATTGCTACTTGCGGTGGGAGTACATTCAGCTATTTCATCCAACTGTTCACCAAATTCCCTCCGTTTCATCCGTGCCACTGTCGGCTGCATCAGCGCTGATACATGATACATATTATAAATTTTATTCAGCGCAAATTGTGGAGCAACTCCCCATCCAGAAAACTCAGGTGACATTTCGTTGTCCATCTGCATCGGCAACATCTGTATTTGTGCCATAGGCGGATTATTTCCAGCTAGAAGAACTGGTATTTCGCGGAATTCCATCTCCCCTGGTGCAACGTTTTCCCGTTGCTCGATCGCCAAGAGCGAGACATATTTTGACATGATGCCAAAAAGAAGTGATATTTCCGTGATTTTCTCGGTCAGCTTCTTATCGTCAGGTTCCACACTGGTGGTTGGAGCGGTTTCGATTTCTTTGATCAGCGCCCTGGCAGCAAGCTTGCTGATGAAAAGTTCACCATCAGCTTGAACTGCTTTGCTCAAGTCGAAACTTTTCCGTTTTGTCTCGGATCCAGTTTGAAGGACAACTTGACTGGGCTCATCGCTGGCCGCATTCTTTTCAAAAAGAGCAAAGACCAACTGTCGATCTCCGAAGAAAACCGGAGGAAGCTTCGTTGGAGCTTGTTGAACTTCCTTGACTCCTTCCCAACTAACCGCAGCATCAGTAACGGCTGGCTGTAACGCTCGGCTCAGATGACGACAAATTTTGTCGGTCAAATCCTCGCCGTGTTTGATGAATTCTGACTTTCCGTTTCCAGCCATGGCAACACCATTGACTAGAGACCGGCTCGGTGAATCCCCTAATCCGAAAGAGAACACTCGTGTGTTGGACGCGTTTTCTCTTACAATGTTGATGACCTGTTCTGTGTTTGTCACTTCACCATCAGTCAGGACGAACAACTGTCGGCTGAAGCCAGGCTTTAGTTCTTTGGCATAAATACCTCGAAGCGGCTGCAATATCTCCGTTCCTTCCATATCGGCTGAGGTCGCAGTGGTATATGCTTTGGCCTGGTTGAATGAAGTCTCATTGTAAGCGACACTTTCTGGGAACAGGGACGTGAAACTGGAATCAAATAAAAACACATTGAAAAGTCTTAGAAAACTTGCCTATACCTCCATGTACCTTGAGCCAAAGCGATAAAAGTTAAAGTAACACCCTTGAGGGATACTTCTCAGGAATAGCTGCATGGCCGTTTTTGCGTCTTCGATTTTGTCACCATGCATCGATCCCGAACAATCCACAAGAAATACCAGTTCCGAATTGACTTGTCTCTTGAGTTCGTCAGAGTGCGGAACGTACGAAAACATTGCAGCGAACTTATTCGGAGCATATTCTTCCATTTCAACATGTTGTTCCGGATTTTGCACAACTTCAATGTCGAGAACGAAATCTTTGTCCATAGCTTGTTGTTTTGCGCCAAAGGTCACATTTACTTTCGTATCGCTTTCCAGATAAACCGACAAGGGATGGGTCGATGAAGTCACTGACTTGACTTTATCGAATGCGTCAATGGAAGCGTTCAAGGTGCAGCTGTATGAGACGGAGGATTGGTAAAATGCTGGTGGCGCCGCATAGTATTTGCTTAAGTCCGAGGCTGGGCTGTATCGCGGATAAAGCGAAGTTGGAATAACAAGCCGAAGAATGGTCTCGTTGACTGATTCCAAAGTGCAGACATACGATATGGAGATGAGGCATTCTTTTTTCGGAGGAAGCCGTCCAACACTCAGGATAAATGTATCGTCACTTCGATCCGCTTGATCCAGTAGGTAAGCTCCATCTCCACGTTCAAGTGCTTCACTGTAATCTTTGAACGCCTCATCCTTCTTCTTGAACTGACTTTGAATCACACTGAAAACACACAGTTGGTGTGTTTCTGAAATACTTCATGTTTGCAAGGTTTCAGTTCAAACTTACCGTTCGTCGATGGTGACAGTGAATCCAACGATACTGGCTTGATCGTTAATTGGGAATCCATAGACACATTCCAGATCGACATCTTCTTCGTTCTTGTACGTTTGTTCGATGTTGATCCGGCTGGCGAATGAACGGATCCTGACATCGTAGTTCACAGAAGTGAGCGGGATAGGAGTGTTTTTCTCCTTCACGATAAGGCCGCACAAACTTCCAAGCATCATGGTAGCTGAGCGCTCGTTCCGGAAACTAATACAACGATGAACTGCGCGTTGCACTGAATTTTACGACGCCGGCTGAACTTGCCTGTATAGCACAGATAAAAGGCTATGAGCAAGCGGCTCCAAAGGTTCGGTTCCAAATGAGATCACCGTTACTCTAACAGCTCTCTGTTTCAACAAGTTTCTGGCTGCCTTGCATTCATGTAAACTGAATCACTTGTTGTTGACATTCTACCTATTTTCGCTTTTTGAAATCAGAACAAAAAGATGCCGAGAAAACTAAGTGAAGGATGTACTCTGTATATGGTGTGAGACATTGCTTCGAAATCCGGCTGTGATCTGCGGCAAATGTCCACGGTAGTGCAAGGGAATGACCTCCTGGAAATCTTGATTCGAACGAATGGGAAAATAGTTTGCAATGGTAAGGTTTTCGCCGCCGCTAGATAATTCAGGTTTTCGTTATTGTCTGTATCCCATACATGTCAACTGCCAACCTACAGTAGGAACAGCAGGCACCCGCGCAAACTAATATCCCTCCTCGACACTGTTTTCTTTGAATTTCCGGCACCTCTCAGCGCAGAATTGATTTTGCTGTCATATGATACGACCATGAAAGACCCATTGTTTGTTTAATTGCGTGACTGCGGCAACCTAAGCATTTCGTCCATGATGAATATCTTTCCTACTGATGTCTAACCCTGACCATTTGTACTCTGTAACTAAACAAAATAGCAAGAAAAACTGATTCGGGAAAAGTCAATCTAATTGATCAGTGTTCAACAATCGAGTGTCCGATCAGCATTGTTTCTTCAAAAGTAACCTAGTATTTTGACCTTCTACTTTCTTGAAGTTTTTAAATCCATCCAAAGCAACAGAAAAACAAAGCAAAGCGCACGGTAGTTGAGAATTTAGATGCATATATTGGAACATGTAATTTGAGAAGTCCTGTTGTTGGCCGGGGAAAGCACTCAGCAACAAGTCTGCTTTTCAGTGTCGTGAAAATCGTTTTCTTCGCGCGTCTTGTTTCAGATTTGATGTTCCTCAAGAAAACTTTTTGCGAAGTTCCAGCTGGATATCACCAATATGCTTTCCTTTGGTCTCAATCTGGAAGAAATACAAATATACAGTACAGCACAACATAACCACGGCGAAGACCACGAAACTCCATTGATCAATATAGGTCTGCAGGATCGGAAAGATCATTGCGCTGAAGATGCTACTGATCGTCCCCGTCGCAGTTGCCAACATCATGGCCGCTCCTCTGAACGTCTGGTTGGACATCTCGGAGATGATCAGAAACGTGATCGAACCAGGGCCAACATTGAACAGCACCATGAACAGCAACAGCATGGTCAAGCTGCCGTAATTACAAGATGGACACACACCGGACTTTGTCAAACCCATGAACATCACAATGCAACACAGACACAAAAACGACCCACTGTTCCCAACTAGCATCAACGTTCGACGACCAAAGTGTTTCAACAGGAATATTGTGATGAGGAGAAACAACACCTGGACGCACATGATTCCAATGGTTCCGTAAATGGCCACGTCTTTTTTCAGCCCTGCCCCTTCGAAGATTGATGTTGAATAGAGCGAGATTCCTGCAACTCCGGAAAGTTGATGACTGAATTCGAGCACCATGAAGATCGGAGCTAGTTTCCGAAGAAAGGGGTCTCTGAATAGCCCAATCAAGGAGACTCGCTTCATGCTGCTTGTGTGTTCTCTCTCAGCGCCGATCATGCGGAGTTCTGCATCGACATCATCAGTCCCGCGCAGCCAGATCAGGGCTTTTCGTGCTGCGGATTCACGGTGCTCAACAAGCAGCAAATGACGTGGACTTTCGGGACACAGTGGCAGAGTGATGAACAGAGTGATGACAGGGACAAGTCGTAACCAGAAAACGACTGGCCATAGCTTAGGGGTTCCAAGAATTTCAGGGATGCCCATGATGACCGCGAAGAGAATTCCCAGTCGCATGGCTGCGTTGGTGATGCCACCAAGTGGGCCACGTAGCTTGGGTGGACTGATTTCGGTTATGTAGGAAGGTACGAGTGGCATGCACAGTCCTCCTTGAACTCCTGAAAGTAACCATAAAAACTTCGCCGAATGATATTTTTAATCTATTCGTTCCTGCGAATTTCTAGTTTCGACCTGTCCGGTTTTACTGGTTTGAGGGACAACGCTGCCTTTGGTAGCTTAAACTTGAGAAACGTGGTTCTCAGAAAACTCACCCAAAATAAAACGTCCAACGATCAAGAGCTCGTACGAATTCACGTAGCTGGAAATGCCAGTTAAGACTGACCCGATCAACCCAAGAAAGTTTGCTCCCAACAGAGTTTTCTTGATGCCAAATTTTCCAACCAAGGAGTTCGAGAACCAGAGCGAAAGAATACAACCGAATGGTACAACAGAACCACATACACTCCAGATTGTACTGAGAGGTGGGTTATCCGGGAATATCTTGTATTGCAGGTTTTTTGGGTAATGTCTGCACCATATTTCTGTTGTGTTGTGGTCGGAGGATGAGTTACTTCCAAGGCGATCACATTTAATCGTCCGAATCCATTCGACAATCAGGTTTTGAGGAGCGTTGGTCTGCGAGAAGGCGTATCCGTGCGCGAACATACAACCAAATGATGTGGAGATGGCAGCAAACAAAAGTCGGAATGTCGGACGGCTTTCCCATGCTGGATTTACAGGCGGCGGCTCCAGACGGACTGTCGGCTTCGTAGAACGTCTTCTCATCTCCATGGTCAGAGAACTGTAAGTTTACAGAATTCCAGTCAGTTCCAAGTTTTCATTGGTATAGTTAATGAACTAATAGCCTGAGCTATAGCTGAATGAGACATTCATTTGATATCCCGAGTTCATGATGCACCTTGTGAGAAATGTGACAGCCTCCTAAGGTGGTCGAATTCCCCGCTGAGAACCATGCGCCATTTCGGTCAATATTACGCAGGTTTCAAACAGCCAGTTGATTGAAACTATTCTCATTCTCAAATGCCTCGGCCTGTGACATCAGCTCTTGATCGCTGCTATGGTTCGTACAAGTTAAGTTTGCACCAAGATGGGTTGGAAAACATTGTTCCCCAATGATTGTTTGGGTTAAACCATGAACCCAAACAAAGAGCGGTCGAATCTTACTCAATTCATTCTCCTCTCTTTGAATAAAGAAGCAAAAGTTCGAGGAGTGTTACGTAACATCTCAAGCAACGTTGGTTCAGGCACAACCTGCAACATCCTACACAGAGTCACGTGCCCCATACCAATTATTCTAACAAATCTGCAGTTGAGATTGACGTAACCAGACTTCTCAGCACATCAGTCAGTGTCGGAGTCCTGCAGTGAAACCGCTCTTTGAACAGCTCGACTCCTCGGCGCGGACTTGGGCCTTTCATTTCTTGAACTAGAATTCATTGCATTCATCAACGCGCTGTCCCCAAGAATCTGTGCTGCTTTGCTTGACACGTTTCCCCCAGCCAAATTTGGTTGAGAGACGCTGCTTCTCAGAGGAATTCCCATCGGTAGCGGGGGTTGAGGCATTGCTAGTGGCTGACCCCCAGCGTCCAGAACATCAGAAAACTGCTTAAGGTCATCATCAACAGAAATGTTTTGCACACTGCGATAAGCGGCTGTGTACATCTCGATTGCTCTGCAGTGGAACATCATCTCACTTCGGATAAAATTGGTCAGAATATTTTGCAAATCCAATAATTTGAGCTCTTCGAATTCTTTAGCATGAGTCCTCATCTGTTCGGCGTGTTGAACAGTCTCAGTTGAAGCTCTTCGGTATACTTCCATAGAAGTCAAGTATACGGCGGAATTCTCCCCTGCTTTTACTCTGAGCTTGTCTAGAGACTCCAACGTGGTTTTGCTTTTCTCGCTCAGGGTATGACATTTACGGATATCGGCTTTGAAGTTGGAAACGTTGTCTTTGTATTTCTGGAACTTTGGGATGATGTGCGATGTAATGCGGAGCGCTGAATGATGTCGGAAATCTTGGACCATTGCTAGCCAGTGTGCGAATTCGTGGAGATATTGACGAGATGATGGGTTGTTGGTTTCTGTGTCCGCATACGACCTTACAATATCGACCAGATTGTCACCTGCAACAAACGCGTTTGTTTTTTTTATTTGGTTTCACATTGTCCAAGTTGAGCTTGAAATTTCACCTTTGTCTCGAACTGAGGCGACTTTCCTTGCATAAATGGAGAACTGAGAGAAACATCGTAATTAAAACTGGGAATTGCGCTATTGTAGATGATGGCTGATGTTCACTCACTCACCTCTTGAAGAAAATACGAGAAGTGTTTGCCGATGTTGTCAGTTCTGGCGTTGAGCAGCTGGCACTGCCTG
>JAQIWT010001171.1:0-12095 GCA_034696485.1 Isohypsibius dastychi | reverse complement strand
TTGCTATTTTTAACAAATTAGTTGAAACCAGCTTGGGAATACCGGGTGTTGATCGCCTCTTTTTCGTTCAAAAATTTTGCTGAATCAGTATGTTTTTGTTTGTTTCAGTTTTCTCAATTGTTCATTCTAACATTACGAGTATATCCGATATTTTGCGTAAATCCGAGCGTGACGTGCTTGTTGTTATTCTCACCAAACACTCTGACCTTAGATCCATGACATCTTTTTTCTTCCAGTACCATGCGCGAACACAATCGCCTTGCAAAAGCCTTCCAAAACCTGAATCCTAACTGGGACGCTGCACGAATTTTCCAAGAAGCTCGAAGGGCCGTCATCGCAGAGATCCAGCAAATAACCTACCGCGAATTTATTCCGCTGGTCATCGGCTCAAACAACATGCGAAACCACAATGTGGACCTTCGAAACAACGGTTTTGATAATGGTCAGTCTCATACTGATTACATTCAGATTTTTTTCCTGTTGTTCGAAAAACGTTGCTACAGATTATCCATACTTTTCATATTAACTTTATTTCTAGAATACGTCATGAACGTCAATCCGAACATCGACGCCGGGGTTGCAACGTCAGCTTTGAAGTTTTGGCACACCATGTTGGATGAAAGAGTGCATCACGTTCATCAAAATGGAAGTAAAACAAGCACTCCTACATCAAAGGAATTTTTTGACCTCATCCGAGTAAGCTTGAGCTTTTGGCAGCAGTTGAAATATGCGATCCTGACACTAAACATATTGAAATTAAGTAATTTTATCTTCAGCTGGCAAAGAAAGATGGATTGGACGGATATCTCGCCGGTATGCTGATGCAACCAAGTCAACAGAAAGGTCATGGAGTGACATCACAATTGACGCAACACTACCTTCGAAGTTCAAGTTTATTCGGCCTCGACATTGTCTCGGAAGCTATTCAAGTACGTCATCGTTTTGAATTCTGTTCCAGTGTCTCAGCATACATGGCTCTTCTAGAAAGGAAGAGACCACGGAGTCGCTAGCTATAACACGTTCCGCCAAGTGTGTGGATTCAGACGTGCGGAGACATTCGACGACCTCAAGGACTGGATATCAACTGAGCTGATCCAATCCTTGCAAAAAATCTACAGGTTCGCGATAGAACCATTTTGGCTTTGGTTTTTGTCATAATTGACTTTCCGCAGATCCGTTGATGACATTGACCTTTATACTGGTGAGAAATCTCGTGAGACGACCATTTCATGATTGCTCACTGTTTGTTTCAGGTGGACTGGCGGAAACACCGAAGAACGACGCCATGGTTGGTCCAACATTTGCCTGTCTACTGGGTCGCCAGTTTGCCTCGCTACGATTCGGTGATCGGTTCTGGTATGAACGTGACATGCCTCCTTCAAGTTTTTCTCTCGGTAAGTAACACTACTGACTTTAGTATGACTTCTGTAGAAACATCGTTAAGTTTTCCCCGTTGGCTTACAGATCAACTGAACGAAATCAGAAAGGTCACTTTAGCTTCACTGATTTGTCAGAATTCCGACAGTCTGAAAGACGTTCAACCACATGCTTTCTTGCAATCGGATATCACACTGTACGTCATTCAGGAATTCTACTGATTGAGACGTAACTTCGATGCTAACTACTTTTGCAGAAACGCAGCAATGCCGTGTAAAAGGATTCCGAAGATGAAGCTGGAAATGTGGTCAGATGGTTAGTTTTTGTTTTTGACTGAAAGACCATGGATCTTCTGAGCAAATTTTCGGTAGATCTGGAAATCAGCAACAATATAGCTACAACGTTCGGCAACATCACGGACATGTTGCATGAACGTGTTAAGCGGCAGAAGTAAGTACTGAAATGTCGAATTATCCAGTTTAGTTTGGTTTTCTAACGCTTTTCTGACTTCTCTGTGATTCTTCGCAGCTTCCGATTTCCCGGACAACGTGGTGGAAACGGCGGGAATGTTCGACAGAATCGTCAACTGAGTCCCGTTAACCAGTTCCAGAACGTGAATCCAAACGACAACACGTGTGGTGAAAGAGGAGCAGCTTGTGATCCTGCTAAGAAATTTCGGACCGTTGCGGGGATATGCAACAACCTGGATCGCCCTAACGCTGGGTCCGTTAATCAACTGTTCACAAGATTTGTCGTTCCGGCGTATGATGACGGTACGACCATCAATGTCCTCGTATCTATCAAGCTGAACTTTGTACTTGAATCGGCAAAATCTCACCGACAGAAAAACTAAAATTACACAGGATTTGGTAGGCTTTTAGATTACCTTACAAAGAGATTCATAAGGTTCTAGCATCAGAATTCAAAAGATATGCATTTTGTCAAACCATACAGTATCGCACGTCTCCTGGGAAAGATTACAGAATTTTTCGATTTTTCCCAGAAGGTTTATTTGCTTATGGATATGAATCAAGCCTCGGAAGAAATCTCGTGATATTCTCCCAGATACGTTTAAAACGACTGAAATGATGGCGTATTTTCAAGATTTGATGCTAGTTTCATATCTTTGTTAGTTGCGTCTCGGTGACAGTGCTGCCTATCACCATACCACATAGAATACCGGGTGTTGGAGCTGTTTATCCTCGAATTAGCGTTGCAGAAACTGACATGTCTGCGTTTTGTTGCAATTGATTAATAAGTTTTGGGTAGTTTGCAATGATGAATCTTTTGCTACTTCTGCCTACGACCATACCACGTAGAATGCTCCCGATCCCGTTCGATCTCGGAAGATAAGCTACGTCGGGCCTGGTTAGTACTTAGATGGGTGACCGCTTGGGAACACCGGGTGTTGTAGGCTTCTTTTTCGCGAAATGCGATAATCAGAACAGAACTGGTTTTCAATGATAACCATCCAAAACTAGCGACGTTGTTTTATCGAGAACTGCAGTAACCCACTCAAAAACCGGTTTCAATCGCGTTTATTTTGCCAAAAAGAAGCCTACAACACCCTGTGTTCCCAAGCGGTCACCCATCTAAGTCCTAACCAGGCCCGACGTAGCTTATCTTCCGAGATCGAACGGGATCGGGAGCATTCTACGTGGTATGGCCGTAGGCAAGATATATGTTTAGGAGTACCTCATCCACCGCTCAGATTTTTTAGATCTAACTTCCACACGAATCAGCATTTCATGCTTGATTTCAGGTCGTGAAGAGATGAGACAGACCAGCGTGCTCGGCGGTTCACTCCCACCTGTTCGCGCCATCCGGACCGCACTTCTTTCCGACCTCGACCGACCCCATCAAAAATATACGGTAATGGTCATTAAAAATAGCAAGTTCTTCACCGAATTTTCATTTCTCTTCTTGACTTCGTCCCAGACTTTGTTGATGGAATTCGGTCAGTTCATTGATCACGACATGACCAACACACCATTTGCAACCGGAAACGGTGGATCCTTCCTCTCCTGCTCAGACTGCAATTCGCAACAGTCCGTCAACCGTGAATGCCGTCCGATTCGAGTTCCACAAGGTGACCCTGTCATGGCATCTAGTGATCGGGGTGGACGTCCATTATGTCTGAGTTTCACGCGAAGTGCATCACGAATCGGACCCGACGGACGAAGAGACCAACTGAACCAGCTCAGCGCCTATATAGACGCCGGAAACATCTATGGACATACTGCCTGTACCACAAGAAAACTTCGTTCCTTTGCAAACGGTACGGTGTGGAAGAACCAGTATGTGTACCGAGGTTCACTGTTGATGGTAAAGTGTTGGTTTTTTTGTAGGAAGACTGACGATGACTAGAAGTACCCGGGGATTAAAGGCATTGCTTCGACAAAGTACGGATAGGAATGACGTTGAATCACAGGAGTGTCGGAATCGGAATGGGAATCCGTGTTTCTTCACTGGTGATGCCAGGAGCAATGAGCATCCTGCTCTCACGGTCGTCCACACAATATGGGTATGACTGAGCTGCATGTGATGTGGATCCATCTAGAAAATCCAACCATGAACTTCGGTTTCTGTTCGATTAACGAATTGATCGAAACCGAAAAACGTACTTCTGTGGCGTTGGTGTGTCCAAAACACAGCGACTTTTTTTACTCTGTTTGTGAGGTCAAGCGAACTAAAGGAAAACTATTCATTTCTCTTTTTGTGAATAACTCTTATTGAACTCCAATATTACAAATTCGATCACCAAAAATTTGTAATTTGCTCGATTTTCCAAACAGCTTTTATGCCAAATAGAATGGATTGATTGTTTAGTCCGTTTCCTTTTGCATCGAATGAAAGTTGTATGTTTTCAGGCTCGCGAACACAATCGACTCGCTGATGGATTGCAAGCATTGAACCCATCCTGGAATGACCAGCGGCTCTTTGATGAAGCCCGACGAATATTGATTGCCGAAATGCAGCACATCACCTACCACGAATATCTCCCTCGTGTTGTTGGTCAACCGGTGGCTAATCTATTCGGAATCTCTTTGCTGCGAAACGGGTAAGTGGTTTACGCCATTAGTAAAGCAATTATATAAATTCAAGAACCAGAATAACGGTTTGACCGATAACATTATCGAAAATTAACTAAAGCTATTAGTAAAGCGCACTCCTCTGGTCATCAACGTATCCGACTAATGGGTTAAATTCTTTTTTTTGGATGCATGAACTCAGTATTCTCACATGCTATATCTCGCATTTATTTTTCGATTAGAAAAGATTATCTGGAAATGATTTGAGTCGTGTGTATTAGTGTACTAGTCTGTGTACCAGTCTGTCTCTACGGACTGGTGAGGGATTCGGTTAAGGAATCCGATCCAAATTTGGTCGGTGAAGAATTCTCATCGTTTGTTAGTTTGGTAGTTTGGTAGTTTTTAAGAAGTTGAGATGCAGAATTGAGATCGATTGTTTTGTTGTTAATTCAGATTTCAGCAGAGTTCAGAAACCGTGGAACGTTCACCGTTAAAAGTCTCTTGATTTTATTTATGTTGTCCATAGTTGTACTCATGGTTCAACTTAATTCCCTTGTGCAAAATACAGTGTGATTCATCATCCTTTTTTCAGCTTTTACAACGATTACGAGGACACGTGCGACGCGGGAATCAGTAACGAATTTTCTTCGGCGGCATTCCGGTTCGGACACAGTCTCGTTCCCGCGTCATTCGGACTCTACAATAATCAGTTCCAGAACACACGACGCTTCAATCTTTTCGAACACTTTTCCCGAAGCGATCTCCTATATGATGAGCTCGGAGTGGATTCCATCTTAATCGGAATGACTATCGAGGTGAGTACGCTCATATCCAATGTATCCTTCACGTTTTTCGATTTGTTCAACAAAAACTATTCAGGAAACTTAGACCACAGATCAAAATTTCCATCATCATATTTTTCTCTTCAAAGCAATTCCAATATTGAACGAAATCTGGTTGAAATAAAAACATAGTTTGGGAATTTCAGCCAACCCAAAGCGCCGACTTTTCCTTTACCCGCGCTCTTTCTGATCGACTCTTCCAAGATCCAAACAAGCAGCTTGGAACCGACTTGATCGCGATCAATCTCCAACGTGGACGTGATCACGGAATCGCTGGATATAATGCCTATCGAGAACGTTGCAACATGACTCGCGCTCAGAGCTTCGATGACCTTTTGGGAGACATCCCCAAATTTCTCGTTGACAAACTAGCTTCGATTTATCGCCATGTCGATGACATGGATCTGTATTCCGGTGGAAATGCCGAACTTCCGGTGATCGGCGGATTGGTGAGTTTTTCTTTTTGTTTGTTTTACCGGAAGAGATATTTTTTTCTACTGATTGATCTTGATATGGAGATGGAGTGTACTGCGATTTATTTAGCTCTGTACTGTATATAACGCAGCTGACTGATGTCCGTTTCACAGGTTGGACCGACGTTCGCGTGTATTATTGCGGAGCAGTTTTTGCGGTTGAGGAAATGTGACCGGTTCTGGTATGAGACAAGTGATCCAGTCATCAAATTTTCTGACGGTACGTGAATTATTTTTTATTTTACTCCGAATGCTTCCATCAAAGAAGTTTCTAAGAACAATCTAGACGGAGCTGATTTAAAAATTATTGATTTTACCGAATTGAAACAATTTCTTCTGCGTGGGTAGCGTGTTTTTTCGACTCGGTCAAAATTAATACGTATTCCAATCGATTTTCCAACAATGAGCGAGGGGTAGTTTAACTGCAAATTACTTTCCTCCGGAGCAAGAGATTTCACAGGGTACCTGATAGTTCAATACCTCTTATTTGTTATTCTACTCTGTATCTGTAATATTGAAAACTGGTACGAATGCTGATTTTTACGCTACTTTTGCCTACGACCATACCACGTAGAATGCTCCCGATCCCGTTCGATCTCGGAAGATAAGCTACGTCGGGCCTGGTTAGTACTTAGATGGGTGACCGCTTGGGAACACCGGGTGTTGTAGGCTTCTTTTTGACGAAATATGCGCTGCTGAAACCGGTTTTTGGGCGGAAGACTTCTCTGGTTTCTGCATGTGGTTTTTGTTTAAAGATAATATTTCATTTTTTAGCCATAAACTGCTGCTCGTACTTGATTTTTTTGTTTGGAAATTCATCGTCATCAACGAGTTTGAATTCGTAGCAAAATCTAACCTACCCCATGATCACCAATTCATTTTGAAAACATTAAAACCACAGCTCTCTACTTTACTAGTATGATACTCAAAATTCAGTAGAACAGCTCTGATATTCGCGGTAGATAATCAGCAAGTTTTTTGTGATCTTTGTTTGACTTCTGATCGGCCAGCTACCGGTAATTCATTTGATTAACCATTCAGGCAGTTGAATTTTTTTATTTTTTCTTGCTGATATTTTTGGTCGCGATCAGCAACATTCATAATCGCGAGTACTAGGCTTTTTAGAATTGGAGCATTCTCATGAATAACTCTCTGCTACTAAAAATCAGTAATCGTCTTCACATATTCAATCTGTTTTAGCGCAACTGGCTGCGATCCGAAAGGTCACCATGGCTAAAATCGTCTGTCAGAACTCTGACACCATCGACCAAATTCAACGTAACGTTTTCGATCTACCAGATACATTTCAAAATGAACACGTTTCCTGCGATCGCATTCCCGAACTGGACCTCACTCCAGTACGAATCCACCTCCAACACGAAATCAAAATGCAGTTTCAATCGTCCTTATTTTTTTTCAGTGGCAGGAAGTCTCATCATGCTCGATTTCCGGTCGGCAGTTGCAGGTCGGCGAGACGAAACGTGTATCCCCATGCATTTCCTGCACTTGCACTGCAAACGGCCCGGACTGCCGGTCCATGGGCATAAAAAACTGCCAGGAACTCAGACAGGATTTCAGTGAACAAGAAATACTCGAGGACGATGTTTGCCGCGTTCAGTGCTCCAAAGATTTCTCACGGAAGTAGACTCAAGAATCGCGTTTGTGAAAAGGATGATTTTCTAATTGCACATGTTTTGTTGGTTTTTTTAACATTTTTCCCTCACGAGAACTTTTTCAGTTTCATATAATCAGATTTGACAAAAAATGCAGCTTGGTCCTGAACACTTACATACATCACGGATGAAGTGTCTATCAAGGTAATGCAGGTGTGATTGGATGACAGCCTTTTTAAATGCTTCGAGAACTACTGAATCTCTATATTAAAGTGCTAACGTGGGTAAGTATGTCACACTGATTGTTTTGAGTGGTTGGCTTTGGCGCACCTATATGCCCAGATCCGTCCGCCGCTACGCTCTTATCAGAACCGCTCAGATCATAGCACCGCACTGTATAACTATGTAAACGGTGCGATTCGACTGTATCACATGGTTAATAATTTCATTTTCATAATCAATGTCTGAAGTTGCTCGCGATACATGGTTCCTCAGAATTAAAAACTCTGCGCGTAGCGCGGAACACGCAACTAGTACCTAATTAAACCGCATCTTGTCGCGGTTTATGCTTGCAGTGTCGTGTGTATCAATCATCGATTACTAGGCTTATCCGGCTTTCTGTGGTATATGCGAAATCTCTAATGATAAAAACATGTGAAAAGATGTGAAAATATTGTTTGAGATGTCATGCCAACGAGGCATTTCGAACTTGGGAACGAAGAGTTTCTCGATGGATGAAGCATATGTAGTTACGATTAACGTTGACATCTGGGTTTCTTTCACCAATTTACTGGACACACCCACGCTTCTTGGTAGTCTTCGAAGAACTTTTCGCTATTTGTTCATGAGAAACATACAGTGCATCATGCATGCATGATACACTCTTTTACTCTCACTGTGGTTTGAATACAATCACTGAACAGAAAAAAAACGGATCTCGTTTTTGTACGTTCTGAAATCATCCTTATCTCCTCATGATGAAGTGACACGAAGAGCCAGAAAAAACTGAGACTGCGAAAAAAACTAGAGATAATGAAATGCCAACAGTACTGAGTCATGCGGAAAGTTTTTTGTTTTCTCTATTGAAATCAACCTGCTGCAGAATTCTTTCCTTATCAGTAAAAGCATTTCTTCTGCTCATTTAGCCGTGGCAGAATTGCTCTTCCCTCATCATCTTGTTATGATTGATGGGCCATGCCAAGTGTCAAAGATTCGACTGGTCAGTTACTGAAACCCCACCCTCAATTTGGATGCTCGAACATAATCCCCCAATAAGCGTTCGCGATAATTCGAATCGATTCTCAGTCGAATCGAAGCAAAAGTTTCGATCCAGTCCGGCACTTCTATTTGGACATTCATTTGAACACAAGTTTAATTTCAGAATCCTGCTCTTCAGTTTCAAAAATCTTTCTTGTTCAAGATTGGCACTTATTTACCATGGATCACCCTAAATCGTTTTCGGTGCCGCAATACAACGCGTGCCACATTTGCTTAGGGGAGCTCTCCCGATCCGAATTGGCTCACAACCAAGTCGTTTGCGATATGTGTGATAAATTTGCGAAGACAATCCGCGCCGTCGCCGAATCTGAAAGCAAGCTGTTATTTTATTGTTCCTGTCCTCCCAAGAAGCGTTTTCCAAAATCAATCGCGACCTGCGAATGTTGCTGGCTCGCCAAATGTGTTTCATTCATCAGTCGCAATGGATTTAAACCCATCCCTGTTGATTTTGTTAAGCTGGCAAGTGGACAACTCGTCGCCGGGGAATCCAGGTGGGCCAAGGAAAAGAAGCTGGAAATAAGTAAGTAGCCACACTTTGAGGCAATTAGATTTGTCGTGGGAATATTGTGATAATGGGAGATACGATCAAATTGTGAAGGTGTGTGTGAGAGTGTGAGCTCAACCTTTTTTAAGGAGAATTACTTTACAGTTCAATGAGCTACACGATGAAGAAATAATTGACAAGACGAGACCAACAAATGGCCAACAGATGACCACTGAATTCTTTCATGTGCTTTCTTGATGACAGCGTTTTGCATTCCGGTAAATACTGGCTTGAGCGTTGTTGAGTAACAGCTGGTTCGATTTTGAAATCGATTCGAACTCCACACACAAAGTCAGGGTTAAGGACCTTTTTGAATCGCGGTTCACAATCCGAAAAGGTAATATTTTCAGCTCACGACTCACTACCAGTTTCAGGCTTTATTTCTAGCCCACCTATCAACCACATCTGCCTTACTTTTGCGACGTTGTGTTTTCTGTTTTGTATTTCGGAAATGGAATAACTAGTAACAAACAACTAACTACATCATAGCGAAAGTCACAGCTGACAAGCTTCTGTTCAGTTCCAGTTAGCGAAGTCAGGAATGCTCGTTAAAATTCCAGCTCTAATTTTAGAAAAACCAAATCGTGTCCAGTAATGTATCAAAAAATTATTTCGTCATGTATTTTCCACATGAGTTGATATGACGTCATCGAATATTACAGTTATTCATTCAGCAGCTGAATTGTCACGCATAATGATCGATGTGCCGCGCTTCAGCATGATTGCTTTCTTCTTTCACCCCACGGTTCTTTTGTTTCATAATTCCTTTAGTCTTTCTGAGAAAACTCTTCATTTTTCTTGGCACAAGTGCAGCCGTTATTTCGTTTGGATTATCGCGCTGCTTGACCAGGTCACCGTTGTGGACATGCGACTAGCTTACAGATATAATTTCACACGCTCACACTGAGATTCAGTTTCAGAGTAACCCAAGTCGGTCTGCTTAATCTCGAAAAATGATACTCATTTGAAGGGGCAATTAATTAAACATCAGCTGTGGTCATTTTTTGGCGTTCAAGAGAGGCTTCTTAATTATTGCGAAAATTGTTAGTCGGTCCAACGCTCAACTCGCTGTTCTTTTATTTAAGTCTTGATTCACCGAAATTAAATAAGATCACCTTGAAGTCTGCCGCCACCATTTGGCGCGCGCCACCCTGTCCGCTCCAATTAACCCAGATTTCTTTATTGTTTTTCCAGAAAAAAAGGCGAATGATAAGCGCAGTAAAACTGCCCCTTTTCATCATCTATTTGAGGCCCCATTGTTTTCAAATTACCAAATGTCGGCGGAGGAGCAAAATACTCTGTTAGTATTAGTCAGTCATCAGAACGCCAACTGGATTCCTGTCGATTCAAACAGCGGAGTCAGCAGTGATCCAACCTTAATTTCGGCATCCATAATACTCTTCTTGGAAATATCCAGCAAAAACATCGCCGGCTTTATTGAAAATATTCCCGGTTTCTCCAATCTTCCCCGGGATGATCGAATTTTGTTGACCAAGCGCGCTTTATTCCAGATTTTGATAGTCCGGCTCAGCACGGCCTATAAGCCCGATCTTGACGCGATACAGTTGATTAACGGAGTTTCAATAACACGCGCTGATTATAAGAAATTCGCCCGCTGCGATCATGCGGATGAGCTGTTTGATTTCTGGCGCTTTGGGCAATTCTCTCCGGAGATTAATAGAGAGGTCTGTGCGCTGATATCTGTTGGGATCGTTTTCCGATCGCTGGAGGGTGTGAAAGATATCGGTACGGCGGAGAAACTGAGAAAGACTTTTGGACGTTTACGTGAACGCATGTGGAATGGAATGAGCTCGGAAGGTGCGGCAACACTCCGGAGGATTGTGGAGAGATTGCAAGAGACGCATTCTACGGCAGAAGAGTGGACAAAACTAGTGTTTTCTGCGAGTTGAACTAAATTTGCTAACTGTTGTTTTTTGATTATGGTTGTTCGTTGTTGAAAATGTCAAAAAAAAATGAATTTTGCTCCCGTTGGCATTTGCAAATGATGTCCTACGTTGCTTGTTACTTCGCTGGATTTTCTACATTGAAACGAGCTGGTAAATGCTGATAAGGTCACTTCTTGTGAACGGAGTGCCTGCTTTGTCCCCCCCCCCCCCTAAAGGGGGAAGAACTGCCAATGGATGGCTTTTGTAATTTTTTTTGTCAAATGATCCGTCTTCTTGAGAACCTAGCCAGTATGTGGAGCAATTTTTTCCGGGGAACCGGTTTTAGAAGCGGTAAGGTCACGACCGACAGTAACGTCGTTACCGCCCTGGGGGGGGGGGGATACCTGCCACACGCAGGCTTTCGGAGAATCCGGTCCTTGAAACGTTTTCTGGAAAAAATTCATGGTTACTGTGCGGGGTTTGTTCGAATAACTCCATCCTGGATCCTGATTCCTGATGTAGATCCGGTGTCAAGTTTGAACGGACATCGGGGAACAACAAGAAAATCCTTCATAGACGTCATGGCAGTCTTTTGTGACTTCGACAATTTCTGTAAACACAATAACCGAAATGTCGGTTCTGCGAACGTGGCCTTCTTAAACAAAAGGTCTATTGTACTATGAGACTGTTGATTGATGAGCCATGAATTTGTATTGTCTATTGTGTGACTATCTTACACAGACAACGAAGGCAATCACTGATTGCTCAATCAGAGAATTTGAAGTCTGCACAAATGCAGACAGCGCTTGATGATATGGTTGATGACATGGTTGTCAGCCGGTTTCTGCTAATCGAGGTCCAAAGTCCACTGTCTGGGATGTTAAGCACTTCATTGAAAACAACAACAGTTAATTCGATGAGATCATTCCAGAGAAACTGCCCCCGGGTAGAGCTCGTGACCAGAGGATCAGGTAGTAAGTAAGTAAGTTTATTCGTCTTCCCCTTGGTTTAGAGGACAGAGGCGTTATACCCGCCACGGATTCCAACAAT
>JAQIWT010001170.1:0-12097 GCA_034696485.1 Isohypsibius dastychi | reverse complement strand
TTGCAGCTGTTCAATGTGAAAAATATGGGTCCGTTTGTTCATATTTTTCTATGTGTGGTACAGATAGTGAATAATATATATTTTCAGGAGTTTTTGAACGGTTAGAAAGGTTTCGATCGATTTAAATGTGAGATCATGTTTCCAGCCGGATCATGGTTTTCGCCTGGCGGGAAACGTGATTCATTGCATCATGGAATCATGTTTCTGGCCGGCTACACGCGGGGACAGGGAACAAGGGGACAATTCTGTCGGCTACAAGTGGCTCCACCATTAAGTTGACCTTAATCATAACATTGGTGCAATTAAAAAAGAATTAGTTCTCAAGCAGTTTTTCTGCATCTGGTCCCGGACATGCAACATTGACAGGAGCCCATTGCGATACGCAACACCATTGTTGTTAGAGGCTTGAGCGTTAAGGACATGCTGATCGGCTAACTTGAGGACGGACACGAAACTCTCCAGTTTGACTTGATTCAGATCTCTCACGGCATTTTCTGCTTTGTAATTCACGGCTGAAAGAAAAAGATAAAAGGTCGCTCTGATAATTTTCAGAGTTGGCAAAATTCGAGCCTTTGAGAAAAATGCAATGAATGTGAGTGCTGACTCACGAAATCCAACCAGTGGAAATTTAGGCAGTAACGTCGTCAGCTCGACTATAGCTCGCACAAGATGAGGCCCAATTTCACACTCAAGGAACGGGATAGCACTGACCTCCTCAACCTGCTCTTCAAAATGTTCCGCTCGTGGTGGGAGCTTTGCGGGTTCTGGTACTGAAATATACCTCTCTGGTGCACTACACAGTCTCAAATGTGTCAATATATCACTGTCCTGTAGCCAGCCTTAAAACGCACCTTATAAACCAGCGCCGTAACTCTTCTTCCGCGAAAAGATATATTCTATTCCGGTATTCCGCCATCCACTGCAAACTACCGTGTTTGAGACCTTCGGACGTGAAGTTGAAGTTCTTATAAGTAACGGGACACAGGCCATGAAATCCGAGTCCCTCGCCTCACTTATCATCCAAATCACTCAGGGTTGTCGCCTTTGCGCGCTGGTCAGCCGGTGGAACCGTGAACCGAACATTTGGTGGGAGCCATGTATCAGGGTCAGTGAGGAACATGTCCAGCTTTTCCTTCGTTGCAAACAAATAGTACCTATCCTTGTATTCAGCAATGAACTGAAACGTCACTCTCTCGATGCAGTCGAAGAGAGCTCCCTCCACATTCAAAGTAACTGGACAGAACTGCCGGTATTCAGTTGACAGTCGTGACAGCATCTGATTCGGAGTGACGCACAGATGCGTGAGCGGCGTGGCCCGACCTGATCAATTGATTGTTTTTGTGCAATCACCCAATCTAGAAGATTGTTTACCGGCCTCTCTTCTTTCGACATAATCCTATATCAACATGGTACGAGCGGCAACTACCTGCATCGCAGTGAACCAACCCTTCCATTTCGATTCTGATGCATCAATTTCGACCATATTTTTCATTGCATACTGCAGATACGATTTGATAGCTGGGAAGTTCTTTCTGTAGTGAGCCAGCCGCGTCGCCACAACTTGTGCGTTCTTGAATAACGGTAAACTGCTGCAAAACGTCAATGAAACAAGAGAGGAAAAACGTGTTTGGACAACGTTTCCGATATGTCCGCATCCTCGGGGATGCGCACATATTGTACCCCCTCATATCATGAGTCTATTATCACCCTCAGCACGTTGTCGTTTTTAGCTGAAGCCCAGGAAAAAAGAGCTAAACTGCATGAGAGAAAAACCAGACTCTTTTATTTTCTTTGAGAAAGTACTTCGTTCTCGGGATCATTTGCACCCCCTTTTCGCTGAGCCAATTGGCTCACCAAGTGCGCAGTCGGAGGGTGCACCCGGGGCTCACACATTGTGTGTGTGGTGAGCCGATCGAGACAGCGAAAAGGGGGTGCAAATGATCCCGAGAACGGAGTACCAGAAAAAAGGTTAGAACTTTGAACATATAACTAAGTCAAGAAAGGTTGAGAGCGCGTCGTGGGCCGTCATCTTATTCCAGAGGAATGCCATCCCCCGCCGCTAATCTTTACAACCATGAAGAGCCACACAAAAAATATCACGTGATTTGGCTGGGCCTGGCTTGGTTGATTGCGCTGGATTTGGTTGGCTTGGGTTGGGTGGCTCAGGTCAGGTGGCATGACTCGAACTGATTTGTGTGAACTTGGGCTGGGTGGCTGGCTGGGCAGGGTTGATTCGGGTAGCCCGGGTTAAACTGGGTTGGACCTGTATCGTGCATTCCGAATGACTATGCATAGTGGAGGGTTGCGCAATCCTGAGTAACTGCGCAATGTTTTATACTTTCATTATTTTATTGTTTAATAGGACCTTGGACGAATATACAGAAATATATACAATTCAATTGTATTTCATATCAAAAAATGCAATATTGCACAATCAGGAGTTATTACGCAACATTTTATACTTTTATAGATTTATAATCTCGTGGACGAATATACACAGGTATATTCATTTCGCTCATACCCATGCGCCCACACCCCTACCCATGTGCCCACACCCCTACCCATACGCCCACACCCTCACCCATGCGCTCACACATGGGCGTGGGCATGGGCAGTTTATTGTTTTATTGTTTTAATGTTTTATACTCGCCCGTTGGCGAATATACTCCGGTTGTCGAAGGAATATAGGTCCTCCCTCGGGGAGGGGTGCACAAAAAAGAACGGCAACAGTATGCTTTTTGACTGTACACTTTCTGTAGCATCAGAGCGTCGACCAGTGACCGATAAACACATAGTTTATTGCTTGCTGACACCTCAAAAATGATGGTTGGTACGATGTATCTTTGAAGCATGAGATTCAACTTGTTGATCGTCGTTGGATCTTCGAATCTACTCGAAGACGAATCTTCGAGTTTTCGTTCGAGTGTCAAATCAGTACACTTCGGTGTCTCGGGAGCTTTTCGCTTTGAAGCAGACATGGCTTTTGAGAGTTTTGAATACGAAATGTTATTAAAAATCAGAATTCAAGGTCACACATTGCACCCGGCAACCGAGTGTACACACAAACAGAGCCCCGATATTAGGCCGTATGCAAGAATCTTGTTAACATTTTACAATACACAGATGTTCACAATTCGCAGAGACCCCCAGCTAAAATTTACTAGTGTTCATCGGTTCCTGGAAACGCGTTCACAATTCGCAGCGTTCACTTCTACAGCCTTCACTGTATCGGGAATTTCACTGCCGGATGAAACATACACCTTGAGTATGCGACCCAGTTCGGACTCCGCGAGTGTTTGTAGAACATGGCGAATCGCTTCTCCGGTTCGAGATTCTTGTCACCAGTAAAGATAACAATTCGGAACAGAGCTGGGGTTTGTGTAAAATCCGGAACACCCCCATTTTTTGATCTGATCCAAATAAACTATATACCATTCGAAAGATCTCTTGAAGATCTATCGATTGATATGACATTTGACGACGAAAAATCAAAAGTGTAAAAACGGTACTTCGCTAAAACTTTTACTGAAACACTTCTTGATTGACCTGTATCCTGCATGAAAACTCCAGTGATTTTCATCAAAATGGCCTAAAAGACATGAGCAATGTTATTTCAACTCATTCCTTTGAAAAGCGAACTCGTGTAGACTTTCTGAGAGGAAAGAGAGCGAGATCGAGACAAACTGTTGCTCATATCTGCGCGCTTCGCTTTATTGTCAGGATTTGACTAATCTTTTGCTTTTCTTCAATGAAACTAGTGAAGAAAAACTGAATTGAACTGAATTTACCGATAAAAAAGTGCAGAGGAACTAGTTTTCTTCTTTTTGGCATCGCGCTTGGTCGTGCGCATCAGCCAAAGTACAAAAATCAATCAAAACATTGTTCGCCAATAACTCATCGCCAAATACATATTTGTGGCAGCTATTCGTATCAATCGATAGATCTTCAAGAGATCGTTCGAATGGTATATAGTTCATCTGGATCAGACCAAAAAAATGGGGGTGTTCTGAATTTCACACAAACCCCAGCTGTGTTCCGAATTGTTGTCTTTACTGGTAGTTCACGCGCCATCCCAACCAAGACTGAAAATTTTTAAAGTGACACGGAATAAACGGGAAAAAAAGTTGAGTTTGAACGGGTAGTTTTTCCGGATTTCGGTGGCCCGAGAACTGCGATTCGAATCGGCAGACAAAGACGAGGGGCGGGCTGTCTGACGAAGTACTCCGGTTTGAGCATGAACTCCTGTCTAGCAGCACTACTTGAGCAGAAATAAAGTGCTGGCGATAAATAGCGGGAAATGAATCTTGAAGAAGCTTTGAGGACGGTGGAAACAAATGACCATTGCGGATCTAGATCAATTGCAAAATAATGGCTTTTTTGGGGATGTGGATAACTCGTTGATACCTTGATGGGACACCAAATTTGCCCAAGCGCTTGTAGTGAACATCAACCATCTCTTTAGCCTTAGCAGAGGTTACTGGGTAGCTTTTCTCGAATGCATGCTCACGTCTCTTCAAGAGTATATCAAGTTTCTCTTTCACCTTCTTGGAGGCCAGGAAAAAAGGGCTCTTGGTGTTCGTTCCAATTACTGTAATTTGGTGCTCCTCCAGAATTTCTTTAAATTTGCATTTTTAGGCATAATGTGGCACGTTCATATTTCTGGATCCTGTCAACTTTATCGCCTCGAGGTTTTCGTGCTCCTGCTCGATTTTCTCCCGCAATTCGTCATCAAACCGATCCCTCGCTTCATCTTCCGGTTCAGATTCATCTTCGCCCTGCTCATCCTCAATAATCGGCTCGGGGAGCTCGTCGCTCAGTACCTAAAAGAACGGTGTCAAACAGAAGCCAAAAGCATTTCTGATGTGGAATAAAACCTTATGAGAGCCCCCCCCCCCTTAAATTATGGCCTCCGTTCGCTTAGCACATGTTTGATCTGCCTTCCAGTGTAGGGGGTTGAAGCGGTCAGCAGAAGTCTAAATTCATGAGGTTGAATTTTGATTGAAACCATCAGCAAAGCTTCAAGTGGCAACTGCGTCAAAAAAAAGTTCGACCTGCTTTGAGAAACAAGGGTTCGGGGGGCAGTGAACATTCCCATCCCACTGTGAACATCATTTGTGGGGATTCCGAGCTGGATGGAGTGGAGGAATATCAACTCAGATCACTTTGGGGTGGGGACAAAAGAAAGGGTGGGACATTTGACGCTTTTAGCGGAGGGGCTGAAGTGATGTAATTGGGTGGAGTGTAACATAGTATAGGACTTCAGTATAGATCTGTTTGGTTGGAGAATACGAAATCCTAGTCTAGCACGAATTTCAGCGGAATCGAGTTTTACATGTTCGATACCGAATCACAACACCTTCTATGAAACTGGCTTCACTCATTCAACATCGAAAGTGGTCCCAGACGCATTTTAATGCGCCGTTTCATTTAAAGAATCCCGGGCAAAAGCCCGAGCCAATGCCTGTGCAGAAAGCCCGTTCCGGTTCGTTCGTGACGTCACGGGTCGGGCTTTTGATGAGGCCGGGGGTACCAACCAGACACGCATAATTTGTTGGGAAGCCTCACCCGCTCTTTCTAACCATACGCGCAAGCATATTCGAACAACACATTTTCCCGACAATTCTTCTGCACCACCCAGCTACGAAAAGCGCAACGCGAGCAAGAAAGTAGTGACTCGACGAAGTCAGATGGGGTTATTTTGCGCTTTTCGTTCAGTTTACCAATCTAATCGCAACTTTTCGATACCACTTCGTAACAGCAACTGAACAACAGTCTGATGGCAGTCTGAGCGGATGCAGAGCCAGATCAAACCGATTTTCATGTTGCGACTGTTTTCGACAAAGAAACAAAAATTCATGCAGCACTCTTTACATTCCGCGGTTGTGTTTTGGTTCTTTGGAGATCAGGTCACGATTAGGTTGTCATCCTTTCGGGATACAATTCGGCTCACTCTGCGGAACGTATTCTCTGCAGGGTTTTTTCACGTGTCTTGGTTTTGAGGGAATTTTACGTTTCACGGCCCAGTTGTGGCTCAACTGTAAACTGTCTGGGCTGCGGTTGGGAACAAAGTGTCATTGCACTTCCTGGGACAATGAGAAGAAAGCATCAGAGGCAGAGTGAACTGAAGATTCTACATAAAACCAAATCGTCTTTCTTTCCTGAAATATTAGAATTTCTCCTTTTTGTGAACTTGGATATTTCGGAAAACTTGTAAGTAACCAGGATGTTGATAATTTGAGGTTTGATCAGCTATTTCAAAACTCAAAACCGGCTGCAGGCGCCTAAAACTGCAGCGTTTCGAACAATTGTGGAGCTAGGGTTGATATGAGAGCCACAACCGACCGTCCAAGTATTCACAGATCAATGCGAAAGGTACGGTAAACTACTACGAGTGCGAAAGGGAGCTCGGTGGTCGGATCAGGATCAGGAAAGCCTGGGATTGGCCAGAACCGACTCCAACCTGCCCGCCTCTTTGGAAATCTGACTGAGGCGGTCGCTGCGCAGCCCGATCAGGTCAGCTAAAATCGCGTTTCAGCTGACCCCCAAAAACTGATCGATCAGGATCAGCGTTCCATGTCAACTCTATGAAGGGCGAATCTGGATAACGACGTAGGCCATACGCCATCACAGCGTACGCCGATGACAGATTTGTCGATCACGTTGAACATGTTTCGAGCTTGATGGAGTTTATTCCCCGCTCCTTCTGCGCATTTTTCCACTTTGGATAGCTGTTGTCACCAACATCGGAAGTAAATAAGTGCTCAGGGAATCGAATTATGTTCAGATAAAGACTCGGGAACCAGCAGGAAACATTTGTTGGACTGGAATCTGCATTTTGAATTCTGTCTTGTTTTCGAGCATGCTGCGAAAGAATCACGCTGTTTTGCCTGCTTGTATTTAGATCTAAATCTTGTCTAAAGTGAATTGATTCTACGGATTGTGTTTGCGGACGATTGCGAGCACCCCAAGAGCAGCGAAAGTCAAGAGAGAAGCTGTTTTGGTTTTTGAAATTGTTCAATCAAACTGGCTGATTGGTGTAGTTCTGACCGGTTTCGCACGTGGATGCTCGACATGCTGTTGTCAGAATCAGAAAGCCAATAAAAATGATGCTGATCGCTGATTCTGATTCCGAGCTGCCACCTTCCGCACTCACGGTACTAAGCGAGAAGTCCAACTGACTAGCTAGGTTAATTTCGGTAAGTCCTTGTCACAGTCACACATGGCCCTTGGAAAATCGACACCCCTCGCAGTTGTTTACTAGTCTTGCTGGCCGTTGCTCTCTAATGGCTTTATTTAAACGCATATTTCGCGATTGGTTTTTGATTTTGTTGTGTTTAAGACTAAGTATGGAGGCCGTGAAGCTTGATTTGCAATTAAATTGCTGTCCACACTGCATTAGATTGTTATGCTATTAAGGACATTTTGTGGTGCATATGCGGTTTCGGATGCGATATGGCTGCGAAATGGATGTTACGTTCAAATCACCAGCCAGATCGCAAACTGAACGCATCGGAAGTCAAATCGTCGTAGCTGGGCATGGATGAAATTTCAATCAGCGTTGAACCAGTTTCTCTTCCCATGCAGCAGCAGTCAGTGTTCATCGAATCTGCATTGACAGCAGAGAAACGACAGGAGGATGGTGAAGCATCAAGCTTGACTCAAAAGGTGTCAGAATCATCTCACTTGCTCGTCGAGGAGGCCAGCATGGGCGATTCTAAAATACGCGAATCTTCCGGAGATAGCCTCGAAAAGAAGCGGATCATCGAGACAGTCCAAAATCCGTCCGATACTGTTGACATGAGTGAGAACAGCTCTCTGGAGAGAGAACGGAAAAGAGTTTGTCATCATGGGACCAAAATGGTAAGCTATGCTGTGATCATGCCGTACACAAATAAATCAGTAGAACACATTGGGAGTTCAATTTCATTGTTTAAAAACGGCAGTTTTTGTGGAATTATGCACCTGATCCGTGTGCAGTGGTGAATTTTCAGAATACAATGCGACGAAAAAGGACGAAAGCTAATCTCCTAATTTACTCTTGCAAAATCTGCATAATACAGCAGTTTTATACTGTTGGACAATGGCTCTGTAATTCGCGCTATTACTGTTTTGTGAAACTGAGTTCACGAGCTCATGAGAACCATTTTCTCAAATTGGATCTCCTGTCATTTCGACGTTTAAATAATTTCTACCAAATTAGATGTTTATAGTCTAGTTACGGATTTGAGTTGACGTTTTAAAAGAATAATTTAGTTACTTTATAAAAAAACAATTATTTCCTGTTTTCCGAAGGTGGTTAGTTGATTCGCTCTAAGAAAAATGATTCTTGGCGTTTTTACTTTACAGTAAAATTGTAATCGAAATTTCATAGCGGTTATGGTAGTGCGTATGAAGTTTTTTCGCGTTTACTCAAAATTACTGGACTTTTTCGCAGGTAGTGAAGCAGCATGAAAGCTCACGGTATCAGACAGCAGAACACGAGGAAAAGTTGCAAAGTGTTCAAGACGGACTTGATGCGCGGAAAAGGTGAGCTCTCCGCATCACTTCACGTGAAAAGAAACTGAAAAATACAACAACTTTGCTACCTGTTCTAGGAATGACGATACTTCGGATTCACGTTTCGAGCTTCTTGGAGAAGAACTGAGCCACTCAATCTTGAGCTGCTCGAGTCAACCGGAACGATTCCGTCCCGTTACCGACCAGACGATTTTGCTTTGGGATGGTCCTTTTCAATATGCGAAGTTATGTTTTCTGGTGCCTGAGGATCCGTGGATATACGATAAGGACTGCCTTCCTGACAGCATTCAAGCATGTATGGCCGAATTTCGACAGACTGGCTTACTTTGTGATTTGGAGATTCGCGGCAGAGGAAGCACCTCAACAATCCCATGTCACTCTTCGGTTCTATCTGCATTGAGTCCAGTCATCAAAACTCGACTTCACTCAAAACTTCATTCCGGCTCTGAACTAAAGTTCGAGAACATACCACATGAGAATCTCCTTCAGTGAGTTGATATGATTTTGTGAAATTATGAATATACTCTTAGTGGAATCGTGTAGCTGCGGCTTACTTGTGAACAATATTTTCTTAGGCTGGTGGACTATGCATATGCATGTACTGATTGTATGGTCCTGGATGAGACCAATGTTTTATCAACATACTCTGCGGCGGATTTTTTGGATGTCGAATTCCCTGTCTCTGCTGCGAAGACGTTCTTGTCAGAGAGTGCGGAAAAATTCGACGGAGTGAGCTGTTATAAAGTGCTCCGATTTCTCGAGCATCATTACAGGCTGCGCTTGTTAGTTCCGATGTACAAGCGACGAGCGATGGGGCACATTCGCGAAATATTCGACTCTATTGAGTGTTTGATGGATATCCCTTTCAGTTTTGTGAGTTATTTGTTCTTTATTTTAACGAGTATTTATATTTTCGCTTTAAGGTGATGGAGACACTAGAGAGTGATTTCGTGAATTTTGGTACCGAAACAGACGTTATACGAGCGCTTCGTCGATGGTTCTCCGCGGATCCTTCTCGTGAAGACCATATTCCTGCTCTTGGGTCGAGAATTCGATGGAATGATAGCGAACGAGATTTCCCAGACGAGGATATAAGGACATTCAAGAGCAAGCTCAAGTCATCTGGGGCAGCCAATTGTGATCGACCGAAAATCGGTTCAAGAAACGCAGGTGAGCCACATTAAGTCCCCGTTGGTGTGTATTGGAATGAGATTTTTTTTCAGGAATGAGCGGTGGTTTTCTGATATCTTCAAACGAAGGGGTGTCCCCAATGCTTTGGGATATGGAAGCAGATAATATCAAAATCCTGCCTAAATTTCCAATTCGGTATGGGTACAACAGTTTTCAACCTGGCGATTTCGGCACTGCCGAAAGCGACGATGGTGCTTTCTACATTGTTTCGGAAGTTGATCGATGTTACGGAACAACCGCAGGTTTTGACCTGTACCGATTAAACATTCCGGATCACCGCTGAGATCGCGTGTTAGGACGTCACCCAACGAAGTTTCACGGAAGTAGGTTCATTCGGCCTAGTTATTTATTTATATTCAAAAGAAATTGTGAATTGTTGTGTCTTGAAGCATGTCGTTGTTTCATAACATTGTTGTTGTGCCATATTCCGCCACCTGTACGTTCTTCACCTGTCCGTTCCTTTCAGTTGGGGTCATTCCAGTCTGTTACGGCGTTCTTGGTGGGAAATTGTGTCTGATTGTGAAGCATGCCAGAAACCCCACATTACGTCACGTTGAATGTTGGGACCTGACTACTGAAGCTGTATTCCATCTCACTCTGGGTCCCGTTTGTGCAGTTGGAGTGAGCGCTTGGCTGAGCTCAGTGTTCTACATTTTGCAATGTGGTGAGCTGTCTCGATTCGATGCCAGGACATGCACAGTTCATGACGTTAAAACTGACATGCCAGCTGAACAGCTACGTAAATGCCGTCGCCTGGATGTGAGTGCTGGACGAGCTCGTTTTGAAGGTATGTAATGCAACCGATGCTACAGGTACAGGTTATTTACGTGACCATTTGGAGAAGATTGCATTACCTGTTCTTGGTTGAGATTTCTTAGCTCACCCAACGTGGCCTCCGCAGCTAATTGCTTGAGAAAAGTTCGATGAAAGCGGAGGTTTCCCGAATATTGCTTTTTTCGAATACTTTTGAATCTTATTGCTACAGTTGAAGATGACACTCTTTGGGAGTTGTTCACTTTCTGATCCCTTTTTTAAATTTTTCATCAAAGACAAGAGTGTCAAATGTGAATTGAACAAAATTCTCCGGTTAACAAAATGATTAAAGCAGGCTGCACCATGGCAAAAATGTTTTGCTCTGGGTGAATAGTTTTGGTGCAAGTAGCGGCACAACATGCGAACCATGTGACAACATACTCTGGTTTGCAGATGGAAAGAAGCAGTTCTTGGTTTGCTTGGAATCGGGACGACTGATACATACAGGACCGAGGAAATCCACTGATGCTGTTATGATCCAGGATTCAATTCTGTGTGCGGAGTTCCACGAAGTAGATCCGCCGAAGGCAATACATGTGACGCTAAATATTTTTCGGGACAGAGGCACGTTGGGTGGATGGAACCTTATGAAAATCTACCCCTTAATTTGGCCAGACTATGTTGGTCTAGTCACAACCGCCTGCCGTTTTGCGAGGGGTAATGTTCAATCATCGTTTTTACAGCATGATCTGTTCATCTTATGCATTCTATTTCAGGATTGATCAAGAACCTGCCTGATTCACCGTAATTCCCAAAAACTGTGTTTTTGTGGCATGTGCTGCATGAACTCGACAATCTCCTTTTTGCATTGTACTAGTACGAATATCATAGAATGCAAGTTCTGGTCACGCTCAGTGATGACATTCATTTTGATTTTTGTCACTGCTTTTGTTTCACATGGGAGATCCAGTAGAGGATCAAGCAGTATTCTTTTTGAAGGTCCTGATCTCACAATATAACCAACTGTTGCCATCTCGAGCAAAAGTTATTCAGCGTTTTGCCAACCTGATTGCTCGTGAAAAGATTTGAACCACCAAGTCAACAATTATTTGGCAAGTGTCTAGTCTCTGAGTATAAGTACTGTCCAACATCATCGACGTCGGCTTCACGTCCACACAGCCTCGCTCGGAACCGATGTTGTTTTACTAGGTCCCGCAGTGCGTCCAAACGAACGCTACAGTGAGGTAAAAGTCCGCATTTCTTAACAAAGCGTTAGGCGGAATCTCTTACCAGTGAGGAGTTGTAACCTTAAGCAAGGGGTAGAACATAAATCAAGAATACAAGAATAATCACGGGAGAATGCAAAGTCGAAGGTTTATTTGAAGTGACACAACAGAGGAATTCATCATGAAACTGAACATGTTTAAAAAGGGTTTGTTCTCAACCAGTTCTTTTGCATCTGATCCCGAACATGCAACATTGACAGGACCTCATTCCGATACGGCACACCTTTGTTGTTAGATGCCTGAGCATTTACAACGAGCTGATCGGCTAACTTGAGGACGGACGCAAAGCTCTCCAGTTTATCCCGATTCAGATCTCTCACGGCACTTTCAGCTTTGTTATTCACAGCTGA
>JAQIWT010001169.1:0-12098 GCA_034696485.1 Isohypsibius dastychi | reverse complement strand
CCTCTACAAACTACGAAAACCAGCTCGGCGAAAGTCCCGGCGACCCCGCCGTCTGTTCCTCAAAAGGTGGATGCTCCAACTGGATCGCAGCCTCTTGGCGCTGTACCACCGACGCCGCGACCGCGACCTCCAACAACTGGGACGAAAACACCTCTGGCCAAGAAACCGGAAACAAGCACGAATCAAGTTGGAAATGCGAAAATGAAGGCACCTGCAACTCCGAGAACCCCGATGGCGGCTCCTTTGAGAAAACCAACAAGTGTGGCTGTGAAACCCCAGATTCCCACCCCGGATGCAGCGAAAGCGTCTGAGACAGCTTCTGACTTGAAGACGACCACTTCCGGTTCGACGAAGACACCAATCAAGGCTCCTCCACGAGTTCCGCTGACACCGGCGAGAAAAGCTGCGTCTCCAACTAATAAACCAAGTCAGACTGGGGTTGCCTCAGAGAAGAAAGAAACTGCGGAAGGGAAAAGTGGTGAGGCAAAAAAGACGGAAACTTCGTCACGGCTTTTATCAGCAAAGCGACCTGTTCATGTGGGAACTCCGCGTCCTGCTCCGAAAACGGCTTCACAGAATGGATCTGCATCGACTGGGTTGACGAATGGTGGAGGGGCAGTTCAGAAACCAGCACGTCCGAATATATCGGCCTCGGCACTCAAAAGCGCAACTAAAGGATTGAAGCCGGTTGAAAATGGCAAGTCGAAAACTGCTGCTGTCAAAACGCTTCCGGAGAAGAGTCTAGAAATGGGTGTTGAGAAATTGGATTTGAATGATCATGTTGAAGTGGTTAATGGGAATGGGGTAGATCGAGGTGATCAACCGGATGTGACTGCTGCTCCTGTTAATGGAAACGGATCACATCACGAGGAGCCGGAAGAGTTTTGAGAATATGTTTTTTTAACCTTCGTAATGGAAGCAGTTTTTTCTGGTTTGATGCGTTTTTTCTTGAGAACATGTTTAATAATGAGCTTCCTTATTTTGCTTAACTTTTCAGCTATTTTGAACTCACTTTTGTGGACTGATTTCAGGTCCGTGGTTTATTATCTTGATAGTGTTACTGTTTTTTTATACCGATTTCGCTTGGTTCAGATTTTTCGGGCTGTTTAAACGATTGTCATCATTGAATTCTGAACAATTCTACACTGGTACGAAACTTAGTGGTAACTTGGTAAGCCGTCTAAAAATGCTTAATCGCTTAGCAGCACATGTTCACCTGTTGCTCGCAGTGCATTTTCGGTCACTGCATTGCTTGAAAATAATTAATTTTTTAAGAGGGGTCTGTTATAGTATCTAGCAGTATAATCATTAAAAAAGGAAAAAACTTTCAATTCCGGGAAACGGGGTGAAAATGACGAGTGTTTGACCTCGGCGCAAATAATTATCAAAGAACGGACGTGACCCATCTGCCAAAAAAATATGGTCCATCTCGTTCTTCCAACAACATCACGCATTTGGCCTAATTAGTCACGTTTCTCAGCTGAATTTCATATCTGATTAGTTCTTTCTGAACTTGTTTCCGGCGAATCGAAATGAAGAGGGGCAGTGCGCGGTGGTCAGCACTGGCTTGATTGCATCTTGTATGACCATGGAATTCTCGGAATAAAAACGTCTTTAATCCAAGATAATGGATAAGGCGTAATTAAGAGAAGAGGCCAGGGCTATCCAAGGCGATCTCCTAGGTTAGCAAGTGCGACTTCAGTTGGGTCCAAAACTCATTCAAGTGATTTTATCTTTGGTCTTAGAAAGTTAGACGTAATTTCGATCCGCGATAAAAGCAATGGTTTCCCTTGATGCCTTACTTAATCAGGAATTTTGACACAGTTTCGTGAAGCGGTATTTCTGATTTTTATTTCGAAATGGCTGCAAGTGGAATGCGTGAGGAATGCGCCGTGTTTGGGATTGTCGCAAGTGGACCATGGCCGAATCCGAAAGTTGGCGTTCCAGAAATTATTTTCAACGGACTCGTGGGACTTCAACATCGGTAAGGTTTTAAAAACAATTTTGTATCCACAATCATTTCAACTGTAATTATATTATTTCAATTCATATTTTCTGGAGACAAGACAAGATGCGTTTGCGTTTTTAGAATTTATTTATTCAATCAAAATTTTATCTTATTTAGTTTTTGTTAATTTGTTTTTTTTTCAGTGGCCAGGAGAGTTCTGGAATCGTTGTCGGTTCCGGCACAGAAGGCTTGTGTGAACACGAGAGAACACAAGTGCAGGAAAATAGCGAGAGCGGTATGCGCCGAAAACATTGCAAGAATTCCAACTGCGAGAAAGATCGACTTCGGCTGAAGTCCAGGAAGGGAATGGGATTAGTTAGTTCAATTTTCAAAGCAGATGACATGGTCCACTTGAAAGGAAATCTCGGAATCGGACATAATCGTTACTCAACCGCAGGAAGATCCGATATCATCAATTGCCAACCGATCATTCTGAAAACGCAATTCGGCGAACTTGCCCTCGCACATAACGGAGAAATTGTCAACGTTAACGGACTCCAAAAACAGGTACCTATAAAAACCAACCTAATAAAATTTGAAGAGTTTAAATTAATTCAGACAAAAAAGTTGAATTTTTTTTGTGAATTTGATTGATTTCTTATTGTTTTTTTCTGTTTAGCTTTACCGCCAAGGTGGTACCTTCACAGCTGACAGCGATACAGAAATGATTGCACGCGCGTTAATCCAGTTGTACGACGATGGGGAAAGTTGTTCTGGTTGCAAATGCCCACGGAACGGATACAAGTCGCCGGAAAAGGCCAAAATACAAAATGGTCAAAACGGTTATGTAGATTATTCGGTAAGTTTTCGGACCACTTTTGCGTTCATGGTTAATCAAATTTTCATGTCGATTTCCAGCGCCAGTCTAGCGAAGAAGACCTTGTAGATCCGGAATGGCCGAAGCGGATGTTACATTTTATGGCCAACTTCCCACTTGCTTACTCCTTACTACTTCTTCATAAAGATGCTATTTACGCCGCAAGAGATCCCTACGGGAATCGGCCATTAATTCTAGGCAGAATTGCGACTCCCGGTATATTATTTCAGCTCTATATTTTAACAGGAATATTAAATGCTTTGATTATATTTTATTTCAGCTGATCCAGATCAGACTTGTGCATGGATCGTAGCCTCAGAATCCTGCTGCTTTAAAAACATCGGCTGCACGCGTCTTCGTGAAGTCAATCCCGGTGAGATTGTCAAAATCTCCCAGTCTGGAATTGAGACTGTCGGAAGATCGCGTCCTCCACAGCAGCAAATTTCACGACCTCTTTCACCTTCAAGAACCGCAACCTGCGTTTTTGAATACGTGTATTTTGCACGTGGAAATTCATACTTTGAAGGTGAGTTCTTGATCTTTGGAATTAAGGTCCAAAGTAAATTCGGGTAAAAGTTGAAGCAGTTAACTGATTTCTTTGACGTTTAAAGGTCAACAAGTCTATGGCGTGCGAGAACGATGCGGAATCGAGCTGGCCAAGGAATCCAGAGATTTGGTGACCTTTGACGTTCGGAACTCCATCGTGTCAAACGTTCCAGATTCTTCCACCGCCGCCGCACTGGGATACGCAAAAGAGGTATGTATCGAACTTGGTTCCTATTCTGTTTAACATCGTGTATGTAATTCGTTGGTTTTTTTGTTTGCAGAGTGGAATTCCGTACCAAGAAGTCCTTCTGAAGAACGCGTTCATCGGACGATCATTTATTCAGCCGAACCAGGAATTACGCGTGAACGCCATTGCGCAGAAATTCGGCCCACTGTGCGATAACTTTCAAGGGAAAACGATTTTCCTCATTGATGATTCAATAGTCCGCGGAAACACACTTCGCGCCATCGTGACCCTTCTCAAAGAAGCTGGGGCTGCTGAGGTAAAAACCAATGCAGAGCCTAGATTTTTCGTCACCACGATTATAATTCAATACGGGAAACATCATCTGAACTTTATTTTGTTCTTATTTAGGTACACGTTCGCGCCGCCTGTCCACCGGTCAAGTTCCCGTGTTATATGGGAGTGAATATTCCGACCAAAGCCGAACTGATTGCAAACAAGATTTCCGTTCCGGCTCAGCTCGCGGAGTACTTTGGCGCCGCAAGTGTGCAATATTTATCAATCGACGGATTGCTGAGAGCCGTCAATGAAAAAGCCACGGCGGACTATAAAGGCGAAGAACCCGAATGGCAGAAAGTGGAGCGCGGTCATTGTACAGCTTGTTTAACTGGAGAATATCCTGTTGATCTTGAGGGTCTAGATTGGTAAACGAGTTCCGTCTTTTCAACTCGACAAGCTCAAGATTTTAGCAATGATACTCGAAACAAAAGCAAGCCATTGTCTCCGGAATTATGCACATTAAAGGTCGTTTCTTTGTTATACATAAATTAGAATAATTATGCATTCATAATCTTCGTATGGCAGAACATCGATGCTCCAATCGAAACAAAATGTAAATCGAAACAAAACGACCACGACACTGACCATGCAGCTAAACGAACAAAAATTTCTAATTGTTGAGGTGGTAGTTTTACTCGTCGTGTATTTTGCATTCCCATTTTATTGGGAAGATTTTGGTTTCTGTACCAACAACCGCTTGTACCTAGATAACGCCCGTTTTAAGAAAAAGTTAGCCCCAAATGTTATACATGAACGAGATACCTCCACCGCCAGACGATGTGTAAGCTATTTGCAGCTGATTCAGGTCAGAATTGTGCATGGCAGGTTTCAGAATCCGACTGCTCGGTCCCGGCTCAGCTCGCGGAATAATCTTGGGTCGGAGAGTGTGCAATATTTATCAGCTGACGGATTGAATTGCTTAGGGTTGTCAATGAAAAAGCCACAGTGGACTACAAAAGGAAAGAATCTGGCTGGCACGTGTGGTGCGCGGTCATTGCACAGCTTGTTTAACAGAAAAATATCTTGTTAATCTTTAAGGTCTAGATTGATTACGGTTTAGTATAAACTTCAAACGTCGGAACTGGTCAAGGCCGTGTGTGCTGTAATGAACTGAAATGATTTCGGAAACAAAACATAAAATTTGCACAGGTAACCGATTCTTTATTTGTGTCAAGATGAGACAAAACAGAATTTTCCAAAAATCAGCTTGAGAACCAAATTTCCGTATTCCCTTGCCCACCTGTGACGGGCATACTGTCCCCCTGACGTGACGTGTGGTTGCTTGAGTGACGTAGCGTAATGAACGTGACGTGACGTATCGTTCGTGAGTCCACGTACATAGATGACGTAGTCTATCGGATAGGATGTATCATAGCATACGTACATAACGTAGCGCATCTTATCTGACGCATCTTATCTTATCACACGTAATTTGGCATTGATGAAGCGGCGTATGGAATATAATGTGGCGTGCGTACATGAAGAAGCGTACTGCTTGTGACGTGACGTATCGTGATAGAGCGCATCGTACGCAACGTAGCACACATAACGTGGCGTATTGAATGTCAGGCAACGTACGTAGATGACGTAATGTACCACAGGTGACGTAGGGCATAAGATGAAATCTAGCATAAGTACTGTACATGGCGTAGTGTATTGTGTATGACGTAGCGCATCGTACATGACGTGATGTTTCGTACGTGACGTATCGTACGTGCAGGATATCAAACGTAAGTGGGCGAAAGGGGGGGGGGTGGCGTATGTGTTGAAACTGGGTGTCTAAAGGGGTCTCATCCTTGCATTGTTTGTAAGAAAAACTCACAGACTGGATTTGCCAATAATACCATTCATAAACGACGATGGCTTGTCTCGAACAGACGGACCATATTTCCAGCTTTATTTCCATGTTGAAAAGGGAGTCCGACAACCTGATCAACAACAACTCCCTGAATGTCCAGGTAAAAAACTGATATCTTAGTTCATGTTCTCGAACACTGTGTAATATTCGGTTGTTCATTTGTCTATTTGTTTCCCAGCTTGATGTGCAAGACCTGAAATTTCTGAGTGACGTCACATCGATGATCCAGCAAGCTCATCAACGTAAGTACGAAGATTGGCTTTGAGAACCGCGTTTCTGTGTGTTTGTTTTCAGGATACCTTGAATCGAAAGTTATTGCGGCCCCTTATCAAACCGGTCAAGAAATCGAGGAGAGCAGAGTTGAACATGAAATTGAAAGCGTTGAGATTCTCCGACGAAAACTTGGCACGGCAAAAAGAAAGAAACAAGATGCATCTCAGAAGGCAAGAGATATGGAGGAAAAGGCCGTTGAGATGGGTGGATGTATAACACTTCGCCAAACAGTTGACTGGACTGAATGGACTCTTTACGTCGACAAAACTGTTACGAGAGAAACTGGGTGGAGAAATATGCTGACTTCGGGAGGACCAGATGTTTTGCGGTTACAGAATTGCAAGTCTTATCGTCTGAAACAAGCGATTATTCCCTGGACTGCCGCCAGTGTGATGATGCAGCTGAATGATCATGTTCATAATGTAGGACCTGGAATTTACGTTCAAGAACCAGGAGGACTATTCGGTACCCTGTCTGGGAATATACTGATTCCAAAGACGCTCTTTAGCGCAGGAACAGTCGATCGCTGCGTGTCGCTCTCCAGGAAGCTCTGTCGGTTTATCGAACGACCATTTAAAGTGATTTGAAAGTGAGTCACTTTGTTGTTTTGATTCTTGGTGTCTTTTTCCTATTTCCTTCGTAGGTGTACTAGCTGAAAGCCAGTGCTAGTTGTGTTGGAACTTGGTTGCCGATGGAACCTAGAATGCTGCTCGAGAAAGAAGTTTCATTTACACGCTTCTCACTCTTCCAGTTTTATTTCTATTTATCTTATTAAATCTATTTATCTTATTATTCTATTTATCTTATCTTTCTATTTATCTTATTAAATTTCGCGAACATATTGTTGTTGGATGATACTTGTTTCAGCTTCTCGAATTGTTTGGCATGAATTTCGTGTATCGGTGACCTTTCAAAATGAAATTTACGCATTTGGGGTCTAAACCAGAAAACTTGACCACTTCAATTCGTTCCCTTCCCCGGTTTCGATGCGTCAAGGAAATAAGTCTGCGTAGTGACCTGGAGATCCAGATGTAGCAGCTTATAAGGCTGCAGTTCTGTCTATGAACGCGTTCAGTTAAGTTTTTCCCCGTGTGGTCAGTTCGAGTAGCCGTTTCCGAAGATTGACTATAAAGGACGGAACGGGACAGCATCCTTCTGGTGTGAACACCGGCGATAAACACGCGCTTGTGATCTCAAGGTATGCAGGATCAGCGTACAGTGATGTTAACCTGTTACGGACTGGCTACAGATTTCAGTTAGTTACTGTTCCGAAATATACTATAAGAGATTCATACATGGCGGATTGCCATTAGCAAAGATCTGTCCATCACGTTTTCGAGTGGATGAATAATTCTGCTGGATCTGTTGACCTGAGCACTGCAAGTCCGGTAGAAGCTTATAGGTAATCAACCACTCCATAGCCATGAACTTCTTTTAATTCCAGTCGAAGAAATAACTGATTGGGATGTACTGCGCTGTTGTGTCGAATGGGGCGAAATTCGGGAAACGATACATGTATTCATACCAGGTTCCCAACATCAGTAAGAGAACGCTCTTCAATGTGCACGGATTTCAAACAAATACCAGGATTTCGGGTAAACACCCTTCTCGGGATCTATTTCATTATCAGGAAGAATCTTCGGCACGCAACCAGTGTTGTTCGAGCGATTCAGCTGGTGGGCTTGCGACCCGCGCACACGGCACGTCTAACTGACGAAGAAGCGATAATGATGGTTTTCTAGGGTATTCTCAACGTTGCTGTCTCGAGGATAAATTTGTATTCGTGTCTAACGGTGTTGTAAGTTACTAATCGGGGTTAATGTTTGCAATGTCAACAAGCTTTCAGTCCTTGGATTCGATACTTTTCAGCTTTGTATCTTAGTTGTGCGTTCTCGTTGGGAAAACCAGTGAAGTTCGTCACGGCCTGCCGAACGAGCAAACTGCCTAAAGCCGAAGTCGCTCAATCTGAGTCACCTTCGTTACAAATCGTAGTTGATCATTTCTGTGTTCGGTTACATGGGCAAGATGGAGGTTCATGAACTAGAAAAACAGATTCTGTTGTGTCTTGAAAGAGGCGATGTGCCAATGCTGATCAATGCTACTGTACAGCAGGAACGACTGTACTAAGAGCGTTCGACTCTCTGCTCCCCATTGCCGGGTTTGTCCAAGAAATACGATAGTTGGATGAACTTCGATGTGAGAAGAACCTTTGTGGACGTCGGCTCGTGGTTCAATGTGTTGGTACTCCGTATTGAAACTTCACAGGTGGCGTGGGAGCGGTGGCGTCATGGTGTCTCGGACCCACCAGTGGTTAGTGGAAGGACTTGAAAGGTTTGCTGTTTCTCGCAGTTTCATTAACAGACGTGGTGTGCAGGCTAGTTCTTGCATGGATACTGCATAGTACATTACAGAGACTCTGTTTGCAGGTCGAATTCGGTGACACTGACATGTAATCCTCACAAGATGATGGACGCGCATCTGCAGGGTGCCGCAGTCTTGCCACTTGGGTTCTGGTACGGTTACCAAAAATCATCAAAGACTGTGGCATCAACTGAACATATTTCAGCTATTTGGTCAACCATTTGAAAAAGCTGGAGGACTTTGAGCTGATTCCCACCGTGGTACTAGAGACGTTCTTTCCACTCCGAGAGGTGCGCGCTTATCAGTGCTTGTAGCCGGAATGTATCAACGTTTGTTTTTGGCATGTTCCACCAAGTTGTTCCACCCTAGTAAGAAACCGCTGTTATGAACGCCTTGGCCGGGTGACTTGTCTTTTGACAGGACGTCCATATTGAACTTTGTTGTATGTATTCAGATCACGGCCATCGTGAAAGCTATGATAATGGATCGTGGTATACTGATGGTCGGGTACCAGCTATTGGACGACCGTCCAAACTTCTTCCTGATGATCATATCTAACGCCGCTTCCATAAAGACTTTATGCTGAAGGAAATCGTTCGCCTTATGACCCTTTGATGCAGATGTGAAAATCAGATTGGGTATCCATTGATTTCCGCAAAGAGAGCAGGCCGGAACCACAGTCTTGACTGGGTGGGCAAGTACGATTTCTTACAGTAATACAGATCGCGGTTGGAAAACAAAGGAGAGGAAGATGTGATTTTGTCAAGTTCAGGTCGCACTAGACGGTGTATTTCACAATTCCACTGAAGTTCTTCCTGCAAAGTTCGCTGTCTACTTAGGCACGGGCGGTCAAATCGGCCACCATTCTGAGGTGTGAGGTGAATCCGTTCGACGAAATTCTTGTTGTTCAGTATTGTGATGAAACTGGGTTTTTGATCAGAAGACGATTCTAGAAGTGTCATATTGCTAACTATGGCAGTAGACTCAACGGGGAAACATGAAGTGGTTTCAGGAAAGTTTAGCTCAGAGTTTCCACCTAAAACAACGTTTATTCAACCTGAAAAGAACTTCTGATCATCTCCACAGCTGCCCATGCTCACACTGAATTTAAAACAGTGGAATTCAAAACAGTAAAAAAGTGGAATGTGTCACCAGGGGAAATTTCGGGGAAGTATGTATATCACAGAAAATAACACGTCGACACCGGCAGCAGGCTTTGCAATCAACGAGCGCTGCCAATCCACTGAAGTGGCTACCAGTGCCCAATTTCCTTAGTCAGATCAAGTGGTTCCAAATTAATGGCAATCCCACCCAAGAAGATATTCTCGTTGAAGCGATTACAGTTCCAGACTGTGACCTTTAACACTCTATACTGGACATCCGATAGAGGCAGTCTGTAGAGCAACTGCAAGAACACCAACACGGTAGAAGAGAAACCCTGTAAAAACTTGATGGCCATCGCACCCTTTCATTAAATCTTGATGGATGGCGAGTCTTTTGGACAACTTTTTAACTTTCGTCTTCCGCTTAGTCGACCGGTCTTTATCAGGATAGAGATAAGTTTTGACATAGGGATCAGGAGAATTAGCATCGGACGAGAACTGGAAACCAAAATATTGCTAAAGCAGCATAAGCTAAGAAGTAAGGGTTAGATTACTTACCAAGTCTTTTGCATGGTTGACCAAAACACACAGTCCCTGATTATCCTTGTAGTGAATGGACAGTTTCACCAAGCCTCGCATTTTCGGACTATCCGGTGCGCGAGACGCCGAGACCGACCGTACAGCTTCAACTCCTTAAACACATGTGTTCCTGAACCAGAAAAGGTCCCGGTCAAACAGCCAGTGGAAGACGTACAAGAAAACTCGACCAGATTCACGGTTATCCAGCCGCAGAGCTAAGGTGACATCGCCTGTGGAGTCATCCCCAGTCGAAAGCAATGCTGAGGAGGACGCTGAGTTGATCGCGATGGGCAAGCGGTTGGTCGGGAACAACAGTCAGCTGAAAGTGGTGTTACCATCAAACGACCAGATGGGGTGACTGGTTGGGGAATAGGGGTTGTGCTCACAGGTGGTGCGGATTACGAAAACAATCAAACTAAAGTAAGTTGCAGACATCTTGTTTTTTTGCGTTGGTGGTTAACAGGACGTGTGGTCTTTAGGTTAATAAAGTGATAACGCATTCACTGGCTCATAAAGATGGCCGGATCTTGGAGGGGGATCGTTTGTTGCTGATCAATGGACGGCCATGCTCAAATATGACCCATCGACAGGCACTGGATGTATTGAAAGCGCCACGCCAGCTTGTTACGCTTGTCCTTGCTCGCGAATAGTTTCTTATCCGTTCCTCGCTGGCTATATACTGCTGCCTTTTTCGGAAAATACCGTAAGCGTTATCACTTGAACAATTACTTTGTTCTCTCTGGCTGAAATAGACGATATACAATAAAATGCCTTTCGTGACCTTTCCATTTCTTGCAACGCCAAGAATTAGCTTTGTGGTTGAAAAGATAACCCCGATAACTTTCAACTACGATCTATGCCCCACTAGTGAATCTCGACTTCAAAGATGCTACGTTCAGAATTTCACCCAGAATAAACGTTTATTCTCAAAAGAACTTCTGATAGTCTCCACAGCTGCCCATGCTCAAACTGAACTCGAACCGAAAAGTGGAATGTGTCACAGGGGAAATTTCGGGTAAATATGCATATCACAGAGAGTAAAACTCAAAACACATGCTCCGCAATCAACGGGCGCTGCCAAGTGGATGCCAGTCCACAATCTCCTTAGTCAGGTCAAGTGATTCCAAATTAATGGCAATCCCACCCAAGAAGATATTTTCCTTGAAACGATCGTAGTTCCAAACCGTGACCTTTAGAACTCTGTACTGCAAATCCGATAGAGGCAGTCTGTACAGCAACTGCAACACAATCAACACGTTAGAAAAGCACGGCAAGCCCTGAGAAATTTCACCATTTATCGCACCATTTCATTAAATGTTGGATGACGGGTCTTCCGGACAACTTTGGTTTTCCGCTTAGTAGATCGGTCTTTGTCCGGATAGAGGTAAGTTTTGACATACGGATCAGGAGCATTGGCATCAGACGAGAACTGGAAACCAAAATATTGCTAAAGCAGCATAAGCTAAGAAGTAAGGGTTAGATTACTTACCAAGTCTTTTGCATGGTTGACCAAGACACACAGTCCCTGGTTATCCTTGTAGTGAATGGACAGTTTCACCAAGCCTCGCATTTTCGGACTACCCGGTGCGCGAGAAGCCGAGACCGACCGTACAGCTTCAACTCCTTAAACAACATAAAGATGTTGACCTTCTCTGTTGGCTACACTTGAACACAACTTCGGCATACCTCTCTTATCGACTTGCATTTCGTTTGCATCTCTCGGGAACGCGTGGAAGAATGTGTAGACCAGATCGCACTATCAAAAACAAGACATGGCTATTGAAATCATGACCTGATAGGCGGACTGGTAGCTGCCATGTCTAGAACCAGGCATCACTTGGGAAAACTAGGACTTACATGACAAATATCTTCAGACTGAGCAAGAAGTGACTGGATGAATAGCTGGACATCAATAAGCCTTTTTTGAGCGACGTTCTTGACTTTTGTTCGCCTGACCCGTACTCCTCTCGATAAGGGATGGAGTCGCGCCAGGGGGAACATCATGCACAACTTCTCATACAACTCGCAGA
>JAQIWT010001168.1:0-12098 GCA_034696485.1 Isohypsibius dastychi | reverse complement strand
CCCCCCCCCCCCCCCCCTACTAATTCGGTAATTACGGTAATGTAAGAGGATTGTTCAAGGGGTTGACTTTGCTCCATACCCCTCGTCCGTTCTTGTCGATTCCACGAAGTTTTAGAATTCCGAATTCTGAGATCACAAATCTCATTAAAATTTTGAGATTTGTAACCCGCAATTTGAAACTGTTCATGAATATTTGTTCACAAAAGCGAGAGTGATCTCGGCTGCTGATTGCCGATACTTCCTGTCGTTTTCTCCCGTTCCTCTTGTTTTTGGTGATGATGGTACCAAATTTCATGGTTATTTCTCTATCGAAAGCGTTTTACGGTACTCGATGATGCCATCCAGCAGTCGATTTGTCCCGCTTGTTCTAATGATTATTAATGACTCGTGTTTTCTCTCAACAGTTGTCCAAGTCGTCTATTCGCAACAACAGGATAACTTCTTATCAGCTTCCGAGCTTCCTGCAGGATATATTGGTTGAGCAGTTTTGAAATACCAAAATTAATCGCGGCGGATTTTATCAAATGGACAGACTGCGAATCCGGTGATGTTTCAGTGGAGATTTAGAAAAACTAGCCTGGATCAGGAGGGAATTTTGGTGACTTCCGGCTCGCCACCGTGGATTGTTCAACCGGATAATATGGCATTGGTTGGAGATATTCGGAAGGGAGAATTCAATGTCAGGATCGCGAATGTGACGTATGATTTTCATGACGGGGATTATTTCTGCAAAGTCAATATTCCGGCGTTTGAGAAACGGGAAAACGAAGAGTCTGCGATCAAAACCATTCCATCTTTACGTTAAATGTAAGGGATTCAGAATTTTGGAGCTTCTTTTGGAAGTTCTTTTTAGCGTGTTGTTTTATGAGGATGTGTAGCGAAAAAGTAAATACAATATCTGTATTTTGAAGTTTTGGAAAATGGAGTATCTGGTATTTTTCAAGAACTGAGCTTTCGATAATTTTGCTGACTTTTCCCTCGATTGAGAATTCGTTTGTCAACTGGTTTTTCAAACGTGAATTTTTTTCAGCCCTTTCTCAATCCAGTTGAGAACCTTGCGAATTATTTTTGTTGGTTGTTATTCTTTCTTCTTTATATATATTAAATAAACGTTGTATTTCTCTCTGGCATTTTCGGGAATGTGAATAGTTTTCATACATTTGTTTTTTCTGAGTTAAACTCGGCAAATTACAAGCAACACCCTTGTTTCTTGTTTTGCTCATTTTAAACACTTTGCTTATCCATAACAATCTTCATAATCCACATTCCATCCATGTGGCATTTCATTTTCCTTCCAACTTGATAAGATCGGAATATTTAACGATGAAGTAAAGAAAGAGATGAGTAAAACTTTCTGAGCTAAAAGTCACCTGTTGAATCGAATAAGAGCCAATAAACGGTCAAATCCTTTCAGTCTTTATTAGCTAAACTATCGCAGAAATTTTATTGATTTTTACAAAGCACTTTTAGTCCAATAATAATCGTTTCTCTTGTTCGGTTAAAAATTGTTGCTCATTTCCAAAACCGGTTAGATTTTCTTTACAGATGAGCCAGTGGCGCCTCAAGTGGAATTTTCGGATTTACCGGAGAATCTTCGTGAAGACCAGAGACTAGTTATGACATGCTCCAGCCGAGATGGAAATCCACCGCCTCAAGTCACTTGGATGAGGAATGGAGCTCTGGTGGCCAGCAGTTATTCCGCCGCCCGCAATCGTCATGATATCACAAAAGCCGAATTGCTTATTGACAAATTGACCAAGGATCATAACCGAGCTGTTTACACTTGTGTGGTCAAGAATGATGCCATCGCACAACCGTTCCAAAAAGTCCTCGCTCCGCTCGATGTCAAATGTACGTCCGAGCAATATTAAGAAATGTTTTTTCTGATTTTCCGAGAAAATATGTAGTGTCCAGCAAGACTGTAGGATAGTGGAACGTTTCCCGCCAGAATTTCACGGCATATCAATAAGCAGTTTGACGGACGTTGCTCGAACCTAAACTGACATGATTTAAAAATGACTTCCCGACATTTCATCTGGTCTCATTCTGATGAATGTTTTTCCCGTTCTCTCGCCACTTTCAGAATTTCTGAATTTTTATGTGCATTTGGTGTAATATTTCTACTCTAATTTAAAGCAACGTATTGAGCCAACCATGTGGGTTCCAAAATGTAATTTAATTTATTCATTTCGCAGATAAGCCCCGAGTTTCCGCCAAAGATTCTTCCGGTGTTCTCGCAGTTGAAAGTGGTTCCGAAGTCATCTTTACCTGCGCCGTTGATGCCAATCCACCGGTCTCCCTTCCATCATGGCGAAAGAACAACCAGCTTTTTGCTCAGAACTCGTACAACTATACCTTCCCGCAAAAGTCGGTGACTCGCGATTCCGCCGGAACTTACAGCTGCGTCGCGTCTAATGGAATCGCGGGAGAACAAGTCGGGGATATCAAATTGGATGTCTACTACAACCCAGTTGTTGCTGTCCACCCGCCAGTTGTTCAGCTTCCGGAAGGCGGCAGTGGGAGTTTGAGGTGTGTGGTTGATAGTAATCCGAAAGCGGAAGTGGTGGAATGGTATAATTCGGCTGGAGTTAAGATCGCTTCGACGGAAATATTGAGTTTGAGTGATGTTCAGCGGAAGGATGTTGGGATTATGAATGTGTGGCCAAAACGCGATTTGTACCGTCGACGGGAGGTGCACAGGTTACACGGGAAGGACGCGGCAGTGGCCGCATCGAAGTTCAATGTAAGAAACTTTTCACTGATAGTCGTTGTATACTGGATGGTTGGGAACATTTCAAGATTAAATTCCAACCGGAAATACCGGAGAAATTGATGTTTGCGTTTTTCTGTAACGTTTTTTTGGGTGATTTTTTTTATTGTGGTTTTTGTTGTGAAACAGAATTTTTACAGGCTTGCAGTTGATCATGTTAATCGGGAAGAGGTGTAAAAATAACCTTGATTTGAAAATTACTCTTCACTTATTTGAAGATTCCGGATTGTCTCGATGTTCAATTTTTTTGTTTTCCAGATCGACCAGGTCAGGCAAACGTGGAATCCATGATCGCAAACACCCTGGTCGGGGGCCCAGTTTCCCTTCGTTGCAACGCAGCAGATCTCGGACTTCCGGAAGCTCGTTTCAAATGGCGTAAACTTGACTCTTCAATCCAGTCTTCCGGTTCGTTCTTCAACATTAGCGATGCTAAACTGGATGATATCGGGGATTATGAATGCACACCGTATAATTCAGTCGGTGAAGGAGTTTCTAAAGTATTCCATTTGGAAGTCAACGAACGAGTATCTTGGACTCCGGATAATAATTTCAAGACGGATATCATTAAGCAGATTTCGGAAAGTCCCTTGAGTCTTTCCTGTTCCGCTCGCGGACGACCCGCACCGCAATTCAAGTGGATGAAAGATGGAATTGAACTGATGAAAGATGACCGCGCTTATAGGATTGTTACGGATGGTCCTTCCTCGATTGACCGGTAAGATTTGTAACAACTCTGTTTTGAAAATGGTTGTTTGGGGTAACCATTAGTCTATGTTGTCACCTGAATAATGCCTGTAGAACCATGGACGATTTCCATGTTTTCACGTATTCAAATTCATATGCTCTAACGCTTTTTGAGACCTCACATTCTGCAGAATTCGTTGAAGCAAATCTATTCCATTTCTAAATGTTTTGAATTTTTAGTCACTCTGTTAGTTAAACATTATTTTTACCAATAGTTTTTCGATTTTTTTGTCGTTCATTAGTAATAGTATTGTTTAAATGATTGTTCGGTTGCAGGCATTCTTTCGTTGTGCGAAGTGAGCTGAAATTCGAAGGACCCTCCAGAACAGATCTCTTCTCAGCGAATAATACTCTTCAGCGGACTGATAGAGGTCGCTACACTTGTCAAGCATTCAACGATGCCGGCCTACCCATAAATCAAGAAACGCACATTCTGATCCAGTGTAAGTCGCTGTAGAGGTGTGAATGTCTTGTACATTTCTATTCGCTGATACAAGGCTGGCGAGAATATTATGTATTTGAAAACAGCTCATTTTGGACCTTTGAAAATTTTACTGATATTTTTCCATTTTTCAGATAAGCCCGTTTTTCGTAATCGTTACACCAAAGTTGCTGCCAACCTTCCGCCAGCAGATGGATCAGCAACCAGCACAAAACTGGAATGTTTCGTTGAAAGTCGTCCCCCTCCTCAAATAAGCTGGACTCGCAACGGCCAACCGGTTACTTCTTCAACCGGCCATCTGAAAGTCGAACCAACTCAGAATACAAACGACGAGGAGATCTATAAAAGCGTGTTGGTGATCGATTATACCGGACATAATGACCTGGGCGATTATCGCTGCACTGCAACCAACTTGATCGGCGAAGCTGTCCTCAATCTGTCACTCGTCCCAACCAGCGTACCAGATGAGCCTCGAAATCTTAAGCAAAAAGACTTGGCGTATAATGCGGTGACTCTGACTTTGGATTCTGGGTTTGATGGGGGATATCCGCAAAAGTTCTCTATTTTGATGCGGAAGTCGGATGGGGGAGTTATTGAGATTCCCGTGCAAGAAGATGTCTCCGAATTTCGGGTTGGGAATCTGGCGCCGACTAGCAACTACAATTTCCGGTTGCGATCTGAGAATCGGAAAGGAAGAAGCCGGGATAGTGGAGAGAATCTGGATGTCCGAACTCCGGTTAAACCGATCCTGCCGGAGGATATCCCCAGACCGTCGCAGCTGAAGTTTGATGCGCCCACTGGAATGGTGACCTTTGGTTCACCGGATGTTGGAAAGGTAATAACTCGCCACAAGAAATAACCAGAGATCAAAAACGCCAGAGAGTATTTTTATTTATTTTACTTTCACTTCAATTTTACTTCCTTCCAGTTATTTTTTTTTCTTCGTTTTCCAGAGTTTGAACCTGTGTTCAACCGTTTCAACCCGTCGCGGGAATGATGCATGGAATATCGTGGCGCGTTGTTTCCCGTTTTCCAATCAAGGTGTTTTCCGAGTTCCTGGTCCGTCCAACTCAGATCTCCATGTTCAAGTTCAGTTCTGCCTGATTGAAGCCCAAGATGTCTGTGGTCCAGCTGTTGATGATCAGACTATTCTGCTCCAATCTTCCACCGCTGAAGCTCGTCTTGACATCATCCTCCCAATCGTCATTGTCCTCGTCGTTCTTTTCCTACTTTGTGTCGCCATGTTTTGTTTCTGCCGAAAACGAATCCACCGAGCGCCGGTCAAAGCGGTCAAGACGTCTACTTCGACGCTGGCGACGACCGGAAGCCATAGTAATGGAACGGGATTCTATGGTGACGGATATTCGAATAAAGCATTGCAAGAGAATAATCTGCATGGTATGCAGAATGGGAAGATGCCAAATTATATCGGAATGGAATCGAATTATGGAAACGGTAAGATAGTTGTGGAAAACTTACTCGGATGCGCAGGTTTTGGTCCAAAAATAACTTGATTGATTATGCCTAATTCAGCCTTTTTATCCGAAATTCATCCCCACTTGATTTTGAACATTTTCAAGTATTACATAGCAGCAACTGCAACAGTTTCTGATATGCCGGAGTACTAAAGACGCTGAATCTTGCTGTTGAAAGGGTTCTTAGTTTGTAACCGCGTTTCCGAGTCTGACCGTAGTTTGATCTTTGATAATTCTCAAATTCATTAGAGAAATTAACGGGATTTTCTTCCTGCGTATAAACAAGAACTTTTGATTGTATTTGGGTGCGTGAATAAATCAGTGCACTCGTGACGATTTAACAACTTTTATTTTGTTTGCAGGAAGTCTATATGCTCAAGTCGAGAAGAAGCTCAACGGAGATCTCCATCACGACGGCGGAATGCCTTACAAAACTCAGATGTCAGATCAAAATGCCAACCTGTATTCAACCGGAAGTCTCTACATGCAAGCTTATCCCAACTACGACGAAGGTTACAGCCATCAACATTCCCCAATGGGTGAGTCAGAAAAACATCACTTCCGGTCATGTTCGAACTTGTTTTCTAACGGTGACCTTTCAACAGATCCAAACTTCACTCATCTTCCCGTTGAAGTTAATGGTCTGCCCGATCCATATGAAGAATATGAAAAGACACCATCGTTTGGAGAAGAAAGTGTAGAGAGCGGTTATTCGACGAGTAATTCAAGAGGCCGAAGAGTAATACGAGAAATCATCGTATAAAGAAGCGGAAACGAAATGTCTGTCGCATCAAACTTCGGAAACCAAATCTTCGCACAGAGTTTATTAATCTTCTTCTCTATTCGGGATCGAACCCCTTTGGAATGCTCATTTGGTTCAAACGCCAACTTTTGTCTGGAGGATCTCTTCTTGCCCTTAAATGTAGAAATGAAACATGTGGGGAATGCCGATCCATGCCTGTTTTCTTCTTCCGAATTGCGGATGCATTCATCCGTTTTTTGTTTCTCATATTCTTCATGTTATTGGATCACATAATTTTACAGTTGTAATTTCAAGTACTTTACATATGAAATGAGCACGGATTTGACTATTTTTTCTATTTGGTCTTGGTGTTTGGTGGTTAATGTTGTACAAAGTTATTATAAAGAGCTGGTTGGTTCTTTAAGGTAACGAGCAAGTCGTTCCAAATGTCTCAGACTGCCCTTAATACTGTCTAACGAAACGTAACTCAGAGTTTATCTACATGGCACCGGAAATCACGCACTTTACCGTTCAACACCGCTCGCTACAAAACATGCCAACGCTAAAAATAATACCATCAAAACTGGAATGGGCCTACACTGGACTACAATAGGACTGTACTTTGACACCTTTCGTTTTTCTCGACAGTCCGATTTACGTATTAAACCGTAATAGGGACGCCTAATGGTAAACGACGATCTGTAATCCGAATCTCCTTATGGTTGATTCCGTTCCTACTTTTCGTGACCTTTCCATAAAACAACAGCCAACTGAGTCAGACCCGGAATATTGAGAACTGAAAGGACTGAAATATCGAGATTCCAACTGAACAGAAAATGGCAATACACTTCAGAAACATGGAAGAAAGAGGCTGACAACAAATACGCAAATTTCGTATCGGTACGAGCCAAATACGAAAGGGAATACACGTATTACACAGTGTTACTCAACCAGTTGTTTTCTGCTTCTTACATTTCCTGGTCTGGTTCCGGAAATCCTTCAGTTCCTGAAGCAATCCAACATTTCCTGCCAGCTCAACAAACCCTCCTGCGTCATTGAATCCAGCGAAATCGGAGACAATGAAGCCGAGCGCAGCTTCCTTTAACTTTTCAAAACTGATCTGATTCGCCAGCTGCAGAATTCTCGCCACATTTTTCACAGTCAAACTTCTAATGAGTTCTCGCCCGCATCCATTGACTAGATCCAGAATTTGATACTTGTCCGCTGCCACAATCAGTTTCTCCACCAAATGGGGTTTCCACTCGTTCAGTCCGTACAAAAATTTGAGGAGAGCTTCAAGCGTTTCTCCATCAACGTCTTGAACAACGCATTCCCCGGTTTCGATTTCCTTCAACTTGTGTTCGAACATGGCAGCGAATACATCGCTACGAAAAGACAGGATAACCCTGTGAACGTGGAAGATCTTTCCATCGTTAGATTGGAGTTTGAAATCGGAACACTTGGGCGAGTTGAACATGGCAGGACCAGAGCGTTGCCACAAATCAGACGGAGTGCAAATCTTTGAAATTGCTGACTCAGCTGGAATGCAGAACTCGATATTTGCACGAAACCGGAGAGAATCTTCGATGAACAGCGGGTTCTCCAACAGCTCTGCATAAGTAAGCAGCCACTGCAAATCCTGGGTCGATGGAGCGGACATTTCCACATTTTCCCCGCCAACTCTGGCCATCTCCACTCCACTCTCGTTAAGCATGCTGAAATAAAGCCGCTTTACACTATACTCTGATGTAGCTAGCTAAAATAGCAACCAACCTGAGAGTGTAAGTTGCTTTCACTTCGAAGTTGTTGAATTCCTCTTCGTTCTCAATTGACAGGTACGCTCCGATTTCGGTTTTTGCTTCGCTTCCATCCCCACGAAATTCAACACGGAACAGCCACCAAGCATCATTCACTCCGGATCCGATTTCATAATCCTCCTCTTTGATTCCGATGTTAGCTAGAGGTAACACTCGAAAACTGCAATGGGTTTTCTTCATTTTGGAAGAAAGATCGTCAAGGACGATTTCGATAGTGCATCGATGCTTCTCATGTTCGTCCTTGTTCTCAAAGATCGTGCATCCCGCAGAACGAACTCGGTCGGACATCTCAAAAACTGTCTGTTGCAGTAAGAGTACCTGATGCGGTTTTGGTAGATTCAAAATCAGGATCAGGAAACAAGAACCCAAAATAAGGCCAGAACAATTCAAACCAGTTCAGCCAAACAGCTCCTGCCCCCCCCCCCACAAATGAGGATTGTTCAAGGGGTTGACTTTGCTCGATACACCTCGTCCGTTCTTGTCAATTCCACGAAGTTTTAGAATTCCAAATTTTGAGATTTGTATCCCGCAATCTGAAACTGTTCATGAATATTTGTTCACAAAAGTGATCTGGGCTGCTGATTGCTGAATCTTATACAGTCGTTTTCTCCCATTCTTCTTGTTTTGGTCATGACGGCACCAAATTTTATGGTTATGGTTCTCTGTCGGAAGCGGTTTACGGTACTCGACGATGTCATCCAATAGTTGATTTGTCCCGCTTGTTCTAATGAATTATTATTAATGAATCATGTTCTCTCTCAACAGTTGTCCTAGTCGTCTATTCGCAACAACAGGATAACTTCTTATCGGCTTCCCGAGATATATGGTTGAGCCCTTTGGATCGACAGTTTTGAAATGCCAAATGAACCCGGCGGATTTACCGAATGGACCTACTGCAAATCCCGTGTTGTTTCAGTGGAGATTCAGGAAAACGGGACAGGATCAAGAGGGGAATTTGATGATTCCGGTTCACCACCTTGGATTGTTCAGCCGGATAACATGACGATTGTTGTAGATATTCAGAAGGGAGAGTTCAGTGTAAGGATCACTAATGTGACGTATGCTTTGATTTCCATGACGGCGATTATTTCCGCGAAGTCAATATTTCGGCATTTGAGAAAAGGGAACGAAAGAGTCTTCGATCGAAACCATTCCATGTCAACGTTGAATGTAAGGATTTTTTTGAAATTTTACAAATTTGTCTAGAAATTTCCTTTTATTTGTTTTATGAAGATTTTAATCGAAAAGTGAAGACAATATCTTGAAAATTGGGATATCGAGTTTCCGTTGTTTTTTAAGAATCGGAATAATTCTGAATAATTCTTTTTTAAAAATTTTTTTCTTTGAAGCTCCGTTTGTCAACTCATTTTGAATGAAATCTTTTCACCGCCGTTTCATTTTTATTTGAAATTCTTAGAATCAAATTGGTTAGCTCCCCTTTTTTCCTCGAATTTCAAATAAGTCCAGGTTGATTTAACTTAATCCGACTCCGTGAGATTTAACGGATTTTTCTCTGGCGTTCTCTTTTAATTTTCGGGAATGTTAATATTTTTCATATTTGTCATTTCCAAGTTTGCGTCGGCAGATTACAAGCAACATCCTTGTTTCTTGTTTTGCTCATTTTAAGCACTTTGCTTATCCATAACAACCTTCATAATCCACATTCCATCAATGTATCATTTCATTTTCCGTCCAACTCGATAAGATCGGAATATTCAACTATCAAGTCTGTATGTACGTCCATAGAAAACCCGGAATCATTTGTCTAATCTTATGTAGGGTAATAAAAAAGTTTAAAAAGTTTTGAAAGGAACTGTAGAAAACTGGCACGTCTTTCTCTCTTGATCTTGTCGCTTTGTCAGATTAATAAATTATTACGTGAAAAAGCTTTCTAAAAGTCCATGATTTTTACGGTTGTTTTTGTATGAAGGAATGATGTCACGGAATTTACCATGAAACAAGTTCCCCTATTTCGGCCAAAATTCTGACTCGTTAACGAATCTTCTTCTCGGTTCGTGATTTACGAAAAAATCGATTTTCCCCTTCGACCCATCTTATTAAAAAAAATCAGAATTTATTTCTTATGTTTGACATCAAAGTGATCCGGTTTTCTGTAAATGAAATCTGAATATTTGTATTCGGTGTCAGAGCTCAATTTTGGCCTACCACGGTTTTTTTCTCGGAAACAACTTTTTTTATTTCCTAGATAAGCCCCGTGTTTCCGTTGGAGGTTACCTGACCGGCTTCGGTACTCCTGCCAAAGATTCATCCGGTATTCTCGCAGTTGAGAGCGGTTCCGAAGTTATCCTGACTTGCGTCGTCGATGCCAATCCACCGGTCTCCCTTCCATCATGGCGGAAGAATAACCAACTTTTCGCTCAAAATTCGTACAACTATACCTTCCCGCAAAAGTCTGTGACTCGCGATTCCGCCGGAACTTACAGCTGTGTCGCCTCTAATGGAATTGGGGGAGAACAAGTTGGAGATATCAAATTGGACGTTTATTATAACCCCGTTGTTGCTGTCCACCCGCCGGTTGTTCAACTTCCGGAAGGCGGAAGTGGAGTTTGAGGTGTGTGGTTGATAGTAACCCGAAAGCGGAAGTTGTGGAATGGTATAACTCGGCTGGAGCTAAGATCGCTTCGACGGAGATATTGAGTTTGAGTGATGTTCAACGGATGGATGTTGGGAACTATGAATGTGTGGCCAAAACTGGATTTGTACCTTCGACAGGAGGCGCACAAGTTACGCGCGAAGGACGGGGCAGTGGTCGCATCGAAGTTCAATGTAAGAAACTTTGCACAGATATTTGTTGTTAACTGGATGGTGGGGAACTCTACAAAATTGAATTCCAACCGGAAATACCACAGAGACCGATATTTGCTTTTTCTTCCGTAACGCTTTTGTTTTTTGGTGATTCCTTTTATTGTAGAATTTTTTGCTGAACCAAAATTTTCACTGGCTTGCAGTTGATCATGTTAATCAGGAAGAAGTGTGAAAATAACCTCAATTTGAGAATATACTCACTTCAGATTTTTCAGTATTTGAAGCTCCCAGATCGTTTCCATGTTCATTTTTTGTTTGTTTTCCAGATCGACCAGGTCAGGCGAATGTGGAGTCCATGATTGCAAACACGTTGGTCGGTGGCCCAGTTTCCCTCCATTGCAACGCAGCCGATCTCGGACTTCCGGAAGCTCGTTTTAAATGGCGTAAACTTGACTCTTCAATCCAGTCTTCCGGTTCATTCTTCAACATTAGCGATGCTAAACTGGATGATATCGGGGATTATGAATGCACACCGTATAATTCCGTCGGTGAAGGAGTTCCTAAAGTATTCCATTTGGAAGTCAACGAACGAGTATCGTGGACTCCGGATAATAATTTCAAGACGGATATCATTAAGCAGATTTCGGAAAGTCCCTTGAGTCTTTCCTGCTCGGCACGCGGAAGACCGGCACCGCAATTCAAGTGGATGAAAGATGGAATTGAACTGATGAAGAACGACCGCGCTTATCGGATCATCACGGACGGACCTTCTTCGATTGACCGGTAAATTTTGGTTCATACGTAAAATTTTAAGTTTGAAGTTTTCCCGAGTTGATATCTCGCGTTAATTTTGTACTTGTATAGAATCATCCATATCTGACAAAGAATCTGAAGAGGTTCTCATGCTGATACAGTAGTTTAATCTGAATCTGATTTAGATCTATCTAGAATGAACCATTTGAGGCTCTAAAAAGAAGCTCCGAGTCCCGGCGAGCGGTTATTCGACGAGTAATTCAAGAGGCCGAAGAGTAATAAGGGAGATCATCGTATAAAGAAGCGGAAATGAAATGTCTGCCGCATCAAACTTCGGAAACCAAATCTTCGCACAGAGTTTATTAATCTTCTTCTTCTCCATTTGGGATCGACCCTCTTTGGAATGCTCATTTGGTTCAAACGCCAACTTTTGTCTGGAGGATCTCTTCTTGCCCTTTTAGAAAGAAACATATGGGAATGCCGATCCATGCCTGTTTACTTCTTCCAATTCACGGATGCGTTCATCCGTTTTTTGTTCCGTATATTCATCATGTTATCATTTCAAATAATTTTACAGTTGTAATTTTAA
>JAQIWT010001167.1:0-12109 GCA_034696485.1 Isohypsibius dastychi | reverse complement strand
TCTTGAAAGAAACAGTTAATCCACCCGGATGCACAATCAATATGACTGGTCTCTGGCTGTTTGTATATCACACTCAACGCCCCGAAAAGCTTACAACGACGAGAAATCGGATGGCTATGAAATCTTCTAGTTTAATCTTAAAACACAAGAATTTGATGTCAAAAAGCAGCTGAATTGGAGTTGTTATAAATACAAGTTTGCTGATCACCGGGTCGCTGAGCGAGCTGAGGTCCGTTCCAGAACCACTTGAGTAATTTTGATCTCGCCATTTTTTCTACTAACCAGGGATTTCGTTTTTGCATGGCAGTTTTAATTATGGACAAGCTATGTTGTAATCGATAATGAGATTGAATCAAGGGCGCCGAAAGAGCACAAGCGCGAGGTCACGGCTATAAACCGCTGCCGGCGAACGGCATTGATGAACAGAATTACAGTTTGCATTGCCGATGATATCCATCCAAGTTCATTTTCGACATTTCCAAATGTGGTATTTAACCGATAACCTGCGCTTGGCGATTTACAGGATCCCAGCTTTCTAAATAACTGGTATTTGTTTCAGCCGCAATGGGGGACACTGATCACTCGTAATGTCGTAGTGTTCCATACTGGTTAGAAAGTGTCTGCTCGATGAACTAGCGTTAGTCATGTCATGGGTAAGAGTTTCAGAGAATATAAGAGATATGCGTTGTTTAACTTGGATCCAAATATCTCAACGGGATGTTACACGGTTTAGCATCTTTCTGACCTCGAAAAATGTGTTTCTAACAATCCTCCTACGCTGCAATCATGGTTCGTCAATGAGCCTAGCCTCAACCACGGGAAGAATGAAAGCACACTGGATGGTTTTCTAGACCCGGGCGATACTCTCACTATATACAGGGAAATAGGATAACAAAAGGTTCTCATTGAAAGACAACAGATTATTGGCAATAATACAATTTCTGTATGCAAATACTGAAATGAAAACAGACATCATGTCCAATTACTGAATACAACTTTAGGATTAACCATATTGAAGTAAAGTAATTTTCGTTGTTCAAAACGAAGCTTCGGTCATGGGTAAACTAGAGCACACTGCCAGGAGGCGACACGTTTCGCAATTGAAACTTGTCAAAATCTGAAAAAATCATTGATTACGGTATTGGCTGAACGCAAGTGCGCACCCTGTGTCGTTTGTCATCATCAAAGTAATAATGTTAAATCTGGCAAAATACGCGGATATATTCGTGACTGCGTATTGAAAGAAGCTTCTGTTTATGTGGTGATTAATAACTTTGTAACGACATTTTTTCCAAAGAAGGTTGAAGCAACCAATTTCTAAGGTTACACGTCAAAATCTAGCAAGACATCCGCATAGCCACATTTGTGATGAATGTGACGAATTTTTCGGTCTGTGTGCTACATTTCCATCTGTTCCCACCTAGAACCGCATATCCAAAAGTACGCCCGTTTATCGAAGATGGATCAAGAACCAAGTCATTGACGGAATCGGAGCATCACCATATTCGATCTATGAAACGTGCAGTCACGGGAAGCGTTGTAGACTCTCGGGCGCCATGAACTTTTGTAAGCAAACTGCTGGTAGTCTTGAACTATCGTTGTTAACCTTTCGTAGTCTCGACTTATCGTAGCCGAGAGTTCTAGTTGTAGAAACCTTCCGTATTCACAATCATTTCGTAGGCAGCAATTTCGCAGTAGACAATTTTTGGTACCTAAGGTACCAAGAGATCCCAATAAGAAAGTTTTGCTTGTGAAACACCTCGTAATTGAAACTTGAATAACTCTACACAATCAAAGAACTACAGACAATTCACGAGTAGGCGAGAGACTGTAGAAGACCATAGCACCCCAAAACTCAATAACCACGAAACCTCAAACTACAAATCTACTTGCCTACGAGGTCAACAGGCAATGAGATTCCTTGACCACAGCGAAAGTTCTTCGCGGAAATTCTGACTACGAAAGGTGGCTTACGAAATGACATGGCACGAGAGTCCCGTGCAACATCGAATCTTGTGTCTACGCACTACAGTAGAACAGTCTGATCGTTTCGATTTAGACAGATTCGAGTGGTGCTGGAAATGTGATCATGTCTTCCCGTGAACGCAGTAGCAGCTGTTCATTACGGTGACCGACGGCCTCTGACGGACAGTACAGTACAGTGTGGAATATCCGTAATTTAGCTTCGGATAGGGAGAGACCAGCCAATTTGATCCCAAAGTGATTCCGGAACAAAACTTGGATCAAGAGGCAGAGACTTTGGTGGTTACTGCATCTTGGTACGTGGTTACTTTTATCAAAGACGCAGTTCGTGAAACGTGACAGACTGGTCAAGCAGAAATTCCAACTGACTGCGTGAAGAGCACTAACCATTTCGACGCTGGACGAAAGTCCCCCACAAGGTTTCGATTAACTTATGCATTGTGCGGTTTTCGTATCCCAGATTCCTGGCAAATGCGGCTGCTGTTCTCTCTGGAGAAAACCAGCAGTGATAAGGTTTGTGAATTTCGGGCAACCCAGTGTCACAGTGGGAACAAGAAAAGAGGCCGTAGGACCCTTCGTCACCCAGACACTGAACAGGCGTCCCAGTATCGTTACCCTTGGATTCAGTTCATGTCGCATCGCCACTGATCGGTGCTGGCAGTAAGAGCTAGTTTAGCAGATCCAAGATGGCGCTGCACTTAAAACCAACTGCAGCTGCCATGGTGTGTCACGCGAGACACTTGCAGTATAGCGACCTATGTGTACAATTCTCCCACATGTGACGTAGTGGTCAACTGTTACTAAAAAATGCGGGAAACCACGCATGGAATGCAGTCAGTACTTCGCCTGAAAAGTTTGACCTGACGGGATGACAAATGCCCAAGATTGCATCTAACGATCATTAGAGCAGTCTGAGTTGCACATCATAAGGATCTGAGTGAACATTAATGTGTAAATATTTTCATTAGGTCGCAAAAGATTGAGCAGTCACTTTGGCAGAGGCGGACAAGATGCGGCGGGCTCGATGGTGAAAGTGTTGTTTGTTCCATTCCATCATTTCTCTCCTCAAGAGCTCAGCTTGTTCTTCTTTTGGCTCAAGTTCGAAAGCCCAAGAAGATATGACATCGCATCACATTGCCTATAACTGTCAGTGTACATAAATCAAACTTTTTTTCCAAAACGCAATCGACCGGATTCCGGCGCTTCCTTCCTTTCCTTTTCTCTCCACTGAGTCTTTGACTCTTCGATAAAATATAGATCGAGGAATCTGGCCAAGTCAGCAAGGCAAGACTGTTTACACAATGTCAGCAATCATTCAAAACATATAGCAAAGGGGAAGGCAGCGGTTTAACGCTCCCGCCTTTTGATAGATTGCCTTGGAAAGTGCGGACCCGGACTTAATAAACTGGACACTTTGCTTGACGAACTTTCGCTCTGTTAGCTCGTCATCCTACTGTTCGCAGTTGGAATTACTTTCCTCATTTCCCGTCAACTCGTGCTACCTTTCTATTCATCCCGTATTTGTTCATCAGTTCCGCTATCGTAACTCTTGCTACCCGGGAGCCACAAGGGTAATTTATTCATCACCATATCTGTCGGTTTATGGTATTATCATTGGTGTTGGCCGAACATCAATTAGTGTGCTCACAATCATCACCTGTGCATTTGGATCAATCAGACTTGATGTAATGTGATGTGATTACAATTGGCGCACGGAAGGGAAGGTGAGTTGAGAGTTTTCAATTTCTCCCTTGAGTCAACATTTGTGGCAAACTGAATTTTCATCACGACAGTGTTTTTGTTCGATGACCTTTCGTTAAAACTTGTTCCGAATCTTGCGCAAATAATTTTGGTAAATAATCAGTTCTTGCACGTTGTTTATTTATATGTGCTGGCTACTGTTGAAGACTCACAACTTTGTTTTTGAGGTACGGTTTTTCTTCTTCGCAGAATTTGCAGACTTTTCTTAATATTCCATTGGAATAGAGGCTTTATTACCAGTACATTTCTCAGAATGGTCTAATGAGAACAAACGTGGTGATGTACTCATTTTGCTCAGCATAAATCAATAATGCCATTTAATTGGGTAGTGTTTTCGGTGGCCGGGACGAAATCGTATCAAATTGTGACTAAACATTGGGGCTAGAGGAAGGCACTTGAGCCTCCATGCTTGCTCGAACTGAATCCTCTCAACAAATCAGCAGGAAATTGCATCTTCGATTTGACTCTCCAATTCAGCGCTTTTTCCACGAAAAGTGACATACTTTTATTTTTCCAAAGAAAAACTTTAAAAAAATCCGACTGAGAATTTTTTGATGTCTGCGGACCGACGAAGATGCACAATCGCGTTTTTGTTTGCAAAAACAAGGAAGAGATGGTCCATTTTTTAATTCAGTTCACTTGAGATAATTTGTGGGACTTGATTACAGTTAAACAAAGCTTCCGGCTGGCAGTAATCTGGAAAGTATATTGATGGCCTTAAGGCTAAAGGGGGCCATTTGAAAGACTAACGCCCCACATGAGGATTTAAAACGACGATGACTTTAATCGACTTAACTGCCGCTAATTGCCCGCAAACCAGCAATAAAACCAGCCTACCAGTTCTCCATTAAAATTCCGTCTTCCCGGTCTAGGAAGCAGACAGTTGTTTTTTGGGACACTTCGAGAAATCGGTGGTGGTGAGAAGAAAGGGGAGATTTTTAATTAATTTCAACTCAACACAATAGACGCGCTTATCCGGTTTCCCCGTTGGGGGTCTTTGAAATCTTACATTTCAATTGAGTTTTCTCATTTTGGCGTCGGGTTGGAAAAAAGTGCATGGATCACATCATCACAAGTGCTCCCGAGAGAAATCATGGCAGGCCTGGTTGGGAAGGGATGCTTATCAGACACCCCTCTTTTTCCGTAAAGGCAACAACTGTGTCCATGTTAATATAAACTCGACAAACATGCTCCCGTTTATTCAGCAAACGCTCCTCTTTCTCCACTACCATCATTGATGAGAACAACGGAGTCCGTCCGGACCAGCGCCAAAAACGGGCCAGATGAGTTATCAAGTCGCTTTAGTAATCGATTCTCAACACTTTTTCTACCCCAACTTGATCTAGTCTGCCGATCGCTTGAATTGCCATTCTTTTGTCGAAAAAAGGGAGATTTCCAGAGGCATCGATTATAATTAAGTGCCAAGTGCGATCGATTTCTGAATAATTTTCTTCTATTCCACACCAAGTTTTTTGGGAGAAATGTGTTCAACCGCCCATACGATTAACACAGCTGGACGGAAGCAATTGTGACAAGTGGTAAAGCTCTATAAGATGGCAACAATGCCCGGGTCAAATGGCCGTAAAGCCGATTAGGCTCTCATTTCCGGTGCCTAAATAGTAACAACATTCACTTTTCCTTGCCCCCGCCGTTCGCCTCTTCGACGTAATAGACTTACGCATGATGGTGATTGTATTAAGCTGTTCCATATTTCCAACTTTGTCCTCGAGTAACACTAATTTTATTAGTCTGTTCTATTCATGAAGAATGCAATATACCAATTTCTGCATGACGTACAACTTTCCATCACCTCGAAGTTCAACAAATGGAGGCGTGGCCTTATCCAGGTGAACCAATCGAAAAGCAAGCGGCCATCTTGACCGGACCGAGGCCATTGTACTTCCCTTCGCAATCGAAGTAAGATGTTCACATGACTCCGTTCCACACATTTTCTTGATGTGTTCGGTGTTGGTTCATTTTCTCAGAGTACGCCGTAGTACTCATTTTTAATACGAGAGGAGTGGATGCCATTAATACACTTTCTCACAGCACATGGTTTCGCTCTTCATCTAATTTTAACACGACGCCAGCTCTGCTTTCAAAATTACTTCAACATGACATGATCACATTGCATCATATGCAAATCTATCACATAACCTTGAGTGGAGCCAGATATCTCTAAATGAGTTTCTGCGAAGTTTCCTTCTCGCTTTCATGATTCGGGATCGGTATCTCTTGTCACAGAGGTCCGATATCAGTTTACTCTGTCAAGATGCACGAACAGTTCAGTCCAACTGTCTTCCCAAAAAGGTCAATAGAATAAGTCGCATTTTCACATCTTGGGCCAATAAACCATCCAGTTTATTTCGTTGTTTAAAATCATTACATGGACACATTTTACGTCTTGTGGTTTCTGCGTTTTTGGCCTCTTTACAACCGCATAGACCGCGAGCATGGCGTTCCTGCGTTGGTATTTGGAGGAAACCTGCAAAATGGTCGGTAATCTAGGATTTGGCGCTGTATGACAGATTAGGGTTGACAAGAGGAGGAGGGGAAGGCTCCTTCCTTCCTCATTCTTATTCATCCTGTCTCGTGAATCATTCCATCATGCTTTTAAAGCACGCGATCTTGAGTTTACGCACCAGCTTGAAGGCCTTCATTCGTTCCCCATCTTGGTCCGTCGAAGCTTCATCAGGTTAGGGAAACGAGAGCTTTAAAGTGCCCTTCGATCAATGTGATTGCTTCACAACGGCTTTCGTAATGAAAACAGTTTTCCGCGCCCTGAATATCTCCACATTTCAGACTCGAACACAAGTTCATTCTTTTCAGCACGGTTGTTCATCTAGTTCAACTGTCTGTCTTTTGATTCTAACCAGTCTCTCGCATTCTGAAGAGTGGTTTCTGAAAAAGGTCACGTTTTGTCTACAAGCACATTTTCGATCAGAATCGAATACCTTTCGCTCATGAGGCACGAGAAGCTCTTGAAGCGGTGACTCCCCTTTTCGTGGATGAATTTTCAGGGGTCATTACCTCTCAATCACGAGATGAATGTAAGCTGCCAATCAGAGACTGGAGCGATTTTCTTTCTTTCCTCTGTGTGAGAATGTCGCATCAGCGCACTTTTGATAAGTCTGTCCATGGAAATGGAGGTTTGGAAAGTTGAGCGGGGATGACAGCTGGTTCAAGCGGCTGGTGTGTGTGTTGTGTTTTTTTATATTTGGTCCGATCTACTTGAGAGAAAGCGGGAAAAGAAATCATTACTCTTCCTTCCTTTCCCTCGACTAAACTGTATAAGCTGAAGGAGAACCCATTCAAGTCAGACTTGCGAATGGCCATCATACTTCATCTCTCCGTGTAAACTTAGCTTTCGTTTCTCGCTGTATAAACAATTTTGCATTCCGCCAAGAACGCCTGCTGTGCTAATTATTCACTGCTCTTCATACGCATACCAAGTGTTGTTTGGCCTGAGCGATATTCTGTTTGGAAAAAGTAATGGCGGCAAATCTGGACATTAGGTGAGTTGGGTTTGCCGATCGATGATGATCTGATTAGCGTTATGAATCGCTTAGTAGGGGTTTCTGTTGCATGAAACAAACTTATAGTCGATAAAAAGTTTGTTGTATTCCTTTTGGCGCCTGAAGACAAGCAGCACAGAGAAGAGGTCATGTGCACCGGACCAGAGAACCTCTCCACCTGCTCTTATTCTCTTTAGAGTTCCCCAAAAAAGGGGATCATGCAGATAAGCCGGTCAATCGGTTGGGATGATGGTTTATGAGCGAATCCACTGATGCATCAATTTGTTTGACAATTGTGGCTTGGTTGGGATTAGCTGAGAGTTTGACGCCTGGCTGCTTCCGCCCGGCGCCTAGAAGGGAGGTTACGTAATGTTTTGTATTCATTGAGAAATCTGTAACAAACTATCGCTCAACGAATGGACGGGAAATCACTCAGTCAGTTCGCTAGAGAAACGTTTAGTCGGACGTGACCTTTCCAATCTCAATGTCGTTTTCCCACAGATAAATGCGGATATCGACTAGAGTGAATTTTGAATGTGGTGAGAGTTTTTTACAGACAACAGCGATTCTGAATTTATTTCTAATTTTGAAGCCACCAAACAATTCACAAACCAGAAGTTTCTGTGTTTTCGTCTTCGGTGATTACATGAATGCAATGTTCACTAACGGAGAGTAATGTTTGTCTATTTCTCGTTCGTGCACGGAAGTAAGAGACGAGCTTCGGGATAAAAGGCTCACAATTGTTAGTAAACTAGTCGCCAGGTCCCCGATTTCGTGTGACACCTGGGTGCGCGTCATACTCATATAAGTTCCGTGTTTCTAGTGGGACAGTCTTCTTTTTTCTCGTGATCACTCGTCGCCACTCGACACTTTTGTTTAAACCTTGCGTTAGCTGCTAACAAATTCAGATTGAGATACATTTCGTTGCATTAGTTACGGAAGTGTTTATTTTCCCGCACTTGTACGGTATGACGTCGTTGGCCATTTGTATGTTGCTCTATCGGAAACTGACGGCACATGAGACATGCAAGTAGCGGGCCCTTGATAGTTCCAAGAGAAAATAAACTTTTTTGTCTTCCCAACATGCAGAAATATTATGCAGGTCGGGAGGGAAAATATTATCGAGCGTGCATGCGATCGACTTTCTTCTGGAATGATGCAGCCAGTTTGGCCTCGCTCCATTGAACAGCTTTACGAGGTCGAGGGAGAGAACAAAAAACACTACCCACAAACCGCTTGTTTTGCGTCACTCACAAAGTTTGGCGCTTAACGCACCTCACCATGTTTTGAACTTGAAATCTTCGTTGAAGTTGTCGCATTCGCGGGCGCATTAGCCTTTCAACAGTTTGCAGAAATACATCCGTTGAGCGTATCAACAAGTCAATTAGATGTTACCAAAGATGATCTTTCTATTTTCGTAGCAGTTTGAACCAGAACCGCTAACTGGCCCGGGTTCTTATGGAGGAGACCTACGCTTTGCCCGAAGGCGGTCGTCGTATGATGAAGGACGCGCTCATTTGCAAAGATACCCTTCCTACCACATCTTCATCATCTTGGCCCACATGAATCCTCGTGAATCTGCTCAACTCCTCCATGGGAACTTCCTCCGCCGCCATTCTACCGGCAGAGGTTACGACCATATTTCCGGTCATCCATAATGCCACCGTCCTTCCATATTCCACCGGCGAGACAGCGCTCATCGCCATTGTCGCCGGTTTATTGGTCATCCTCACGGCGGGCGGCAATGTGCTCGTCATGCTGTCGTTCAAAGTCGACAAACAGCTGCGGACAATTACCAACTATTTTCTTCTGTCGCTGGCCTGCGCCGACTTTTTTATCGGTGTGATTTCAATGCCGTTATTCACTCTCTACATTTTGTAAGCATCTTTCCCAGATGGATATATCTATGTTGAGCTTGTTAAAACGAGCTGGTTTTTAGGTACGGATCGTGGCCTTTAGGCGCGGTTATTTGCGACAGCTGGCTGGCCATTGATTACTTGATGAGTAACGCGTCAGTTCTCAACTTGCTCATTATCAGTTTTGATCGGTATTTGTCCATCACGAGACCTTTGACGTATCGAGCCAGAAGAACAACAAGGAGAGCTATGGGAATGATCGCTGCAGCATGGCTCATATCCTTGGTTCTCTGGCCGCCATGGATATTTGCCTGGCCTTACATTGAAGGTACGCAACAGATCCCTGGAAAGTCTATTCCAAAATCCGTGGTTTTCTTTCAGAATTTTAGAATTTTTCTGATGGCTCGTGTTGTAGGCAAAAGAACGATTCCCGAGGACCAATGTTACATTCAGTTCATCAAAACAAATCCGTATATCACAGTCGGCACTGCGATAGCTGCCTTTTATATCCCAGTGAGCGTCATGACTGTCCTTTACATCCAGATATTTCGCGAGACAGAACGGCGACAACGAGATTTCCTGCACTTGACAGCCGATCAGAAGAGGCCATTGTATCAAGTCAGTCAGCGATCGACATCGAGCTCCGACGACCCGAACGCAATTGCACCAAGGGACCAACCACTTCCCACCTCAGCGAACAACTTTAATCTGCTGCAAGTTGCACCAACTCCGACAGGTAGAAAGCCATCGTTTTTCGTCGACCCAGACATGACCATCGAAGAAGAGAAAGTCAAGAAGCCATTGTGGAGGCGGATATGGCATTGCTGCAAAATCGATCGTGATCCCGGGGAGCTGGGAGAAGAAGAAAGCTCGGATGACGGCATAGACGGGACGAATCCGAATTCGGAAAGTACGAGCAAGACATTAGCCACTTCTGTCAACAGAATATCGGCCGCCGACAAAGTTGTTTTGGAGCGTAACGGGAAACCCAACACTGCCAGTGCTAATGCACCACTGATACAAAAGCCGGTAAGATTAGCTTGTCGGTACAGCAGTGTGGGGGTTGTGATCAATGAGTTGTTTTTCAAGAATTTGACAAGAGATCAGTCGCAGTTGTTGGCGGATCCCAGCGTTGACTCGGAAACCTACACGATCCTCATTACTTTCCCCGAGGCCGCTTCTCATCTGAGTAGACCTCGCATCGAACAAGTCAATGCTGTTTCATTCGATGAATCCGAGTGCTCCTTCAGTCCGCTGCCAAGGTCGCGAGCAGCCAGTAACGAGAACACCAAAGTACTACGAGATGGTATCAATCTCAGCAACAAGGGACAGCGACCTCGACGGAAAGGTCAGCCTGCTGGGAAGAGGAGAGTGGAGAAGAAGCAGGACAAGAAAGCAGCCAAAACGCTCAGTGCAATATTGTTTGCCTTCATAATCACTTGGACGCCTTATAATATCCTGGTGCTGGTCAATTCCTTCTACCCGAACTGGGTCTCGGATGGCGTATTCAATTTCAGCTATTACTTGTGCTACCTGAACAGCACCGTCAATCCGATTTGTTATGCCTTATGTAATGCTAGTTTTCGTAAAACTTATATTAGAATTTTGAACTGCCGCAAAAGCCACCATGTTAAGACTGGCTCGCACCCGCGGAGGAACTGAGCGTATGTTCAAGTGACCTGTGACTGTCTTTTGAAATGTCGGTTGAAACATTCGTCAGAAATGTCGAAAAACGAATAAATTGAAATTCGAATGCTTGTACTGTATGTGAATCAGTGAAAATGTTATGTGTGATCGTAATTGCCGAAGGGAAGAGCAGCCGAACACAGATGATCTTGACTTACATCCCATGCATCTCGAGTGAAAATGTCGGCCAAAGTTACGAACCAAGGAGGACAGCGAAGCACAGGACTTACGTTCAAGGTACCACTGCTTCGATGCCTGCAGAACTTGCACACATGCTATGTCTAAAGTAGGCATCACAACGGAACAAATTTGAACGGACACAACGCCATCGTTTCTGGTTCGCTGCAACGCAGTGTTCGACATATTCAAACAATGCGGTAACCTGGCAGTATTGCAGGTGACCTTTAGTAGCTCACCACACATGCGCGACACATGGATACGGCCTGCGTCAAAAGGCAAATTACCCGATTGAATCTTATTCAGCCTTTCAAGTGATCTGTCCTTGCTCATGGAATTTTAGAAAATAAGCAGATCTTCGGAGCTGGAAAATTTACCATCTCTTCGAAGCAGGAGAAATTTGGCCCACAACTGCTAGACTGGTAACCAGTGGATGTCCAATTGCAAAAGGAAAATGTTCGCAGTGGTGCAATTCAAGGGTTCCGCTTCACGGAAAAACACAGCCGCTGGACGAACCGGAAGCTAAGCCAGCTGAATTAGCGAAATCGACAACCAAAGCTGTTTGATTTGAAGCTGAATAGCATATGGATGTACCGTACTTCTGTAGAATGACCACAATTGAGTTCTTTTCAGGGCAATCCCGCTTCGCAAAGTTGCATTTCAGGGGAAGAACACCAGATAACATTCAGCGGGGAGACCACCGAGCTAATGAAAGAAACTTCCCTCGTTACTTTTCACCTGCTAGGATAAAAACCCACAAAACGAAAAGGAATTTAAAGCGAACTTGTCAAGCTGAATAACTGAGCATTTGAGCAATCCTTATGATGCAATGGCGGAGAAAACTTGAATATCTTTTTGCTCTGCAAAATAACTCTACCAAATGAATGAATCAGAAGATAATCGTATACAAACAGGTATTATCACGGCGGATAAAAACAGAAAACTGAAATGAATCGTCAATGAAGAAACCAATTATACTTCACTTGGTAATGGTAACTCAGGTTCAGTCATAATCTTCCCAGAGCTATATACGGAAACTGAACCTTCTAATCCGCCATATCGCGACTCTGCCAGGGATCACTCTCGTTGTTCGGCGAATTATTTCCGGGGAATGTTCCATTAGAAAACGGG
>JAQIWT010001166.1:0-12121 GCA_034696485.1 Isohypsibius dastychi | reverse complement strand
TTTGCCCCCCCCCCCCCCCTGATTCGACCATCCGAATCAGAAAAAAACAACAAGAAAAAAATACTCAACTTTTTTTCGACTCACAGAAGTCGAGAAAGTAGGGGATGTACATAAAATGTACACCCTCCAACAGCTCGAACGAGCCCCTGCCGGTGAGGACCTAATTTCGGTCAGATGCACTGGAATCGAAATATATTGTGAGAGCCACTGAGGCAAAACAAAAGCAGTGCTGGAATTCCATCAACTGACTCTGAAGACAAGTCGTGAGATTCTTGTCGATCAAAGTCCCGAACTGATTTTTTTCACCATGCTCCCAAATTGAACTTAACCGCTTCAAGCCGCGTTCTCCTCCAAGAAGATGACAGAAAAGATTCCACTTGTATAAAGTTGCGGTCTTACACAAACTGTTGAGTTTGAACAGTCGGTCTGCTTCCACCAAAATCGTTGGAAAAGTGGCGTGAAGAGACGCTTTTCCTGGCATTGGCAACATAAAATACCAAAGACTTGATTTATCATGGAGCTGAACGCACTCTTGCGGAACTGGTCCGATAGGTTCCCGCAGCTGTTTATATAATCCGTCCGGAACTAAAAGCATAAAATAATAAGGACAGCGAGAACACATGCTAGAATTCCCGCATACATCCTTTATAAATTCTGGGATCCATATAATCATGTCTGCAGAACTCGTGGAAACTTTTTGGGTCTTCTAAAGTTATGCCCAGCAGAACCGTTTCCGACATTCATAAAATCAAACTGATTCTTATCATAGCATAAAAGTTACCTTTATATGCTGACTTTCGATCTTCGTAGTTAATTGAAGAAGTTGATGATGTGAGCGCGCCTTGAACAACAAAATTTAAAGCTAGAAATGAAATTTTATTTGCCGGCACCTGACGGTTCCGGTGCGATGCGTCGCATTTGGGGACCAGTAGAAGTCCTTCGGTCTGCTTGAGCAGCAAATTGTTCACGTTCCTGGCACTGGTCATGGTTAGATGAAGACACTCCCTGATACACATAGCCTTTAAACGATTGTTCTACAAAAAAGTCTTGAGAGGTCGAAGATGCGGCAAAATAAATAATGGAATCACCGTCACGATATTCAAGTATTCCCTCTTCAGCGTGATATTCCACACTTAGCGTTGGTTTGGACACGGTTAATTGTTCATACCTGTCATCACAAATACTGACGTTCATATAGTTGGACCCGCGTAATAAATATGTATACAATCAGCCAGGTGATCCAGATTGAATGATAAATCAGGAAATGTTGAGTCTCTTGAGCTGGTGTTGGCTGCTGGAATTCCGGCAAGTTCGAATCGAAAATTAGAAACGATACGGATTGTTCACAGGTCTAGAAAAAAATGATCCTTGCTAAGCAAGCATTAAATCGAATTGACATGATTGATGCAAACCAGCGATTCCAGTCAAACCAGTCCGGGAATCCTCCAAAATCATCGCTGTCAAGCGAGAAGTTACTACATTCCTTGAATATAGACAACCGGAAGAGCTTCAGCGAGGGATAGCCGAACTGGATGTCTTACCGGAATTAAGTGCTGCGAACATCCAGCCCAAAAGTGTCACCGATGTAAGCTTAGCAATAACAGGTCCACGCGAAGCTTTGGTGGCACCTGCAGGAGTAACCCAAGATCCCGCAACTCTGGAGTACGAAGGCTAAGAAAGAAATCGCTGAAGTTGTGCCCAATGACCTGGTTACCGCTGAAATAATGTCTCAGCTACTACATGCCATAAGCGCAGTCGCAGCCCAGTCACAGCCTAATGAATCCACGACGACATTGACCCCAGTGTCAGTTTCCATCTTCGAGGAGACCGTGGGTGAAGCCCTAGCCGAAATTGAAATGATCGAAGTAGTCCGAATCGAAGCGTTACCACAGGCCCAACAGATACCAGAAGATACGATGTCTGGCAATCATGATGTGTACTTAACCGAGCAGGTTATCACGGAGGTCACTCCTGAACAACAACCAGAAACAATGGTAGTTGAGGAGATTGAGCCAGCCCCAGTGTCATCATTGTTCACAGCTGAACAGAAGGTAGTATTCGTTCCTCTTGACTCAACGCAGCCTGTTGAAGAAAATGAACCGCAAATGACCACTTCCGATTACGTCATGGTGCAAACTGAAGCGAGCGAAGTGGAACAGCTACAACTGTTTACTACTCCGATGGAGGAGGGTGCTCTTTTGGAAGCCATTCTTTCCGGCTCTCAGCCAGAAAAATATACGAAGGAGCATCACATAATGGAATCAAGTTCTGAAAAAGAATTTGAAATGTTTGAGGTTGAAGTTGAGCATGGAGTTCCAACTGCAACATCGATTCAGAATTTACCCCAAAAGGAGGTGGCCGGATTGACCCGAGTGGCCATCACAGCCGACAGAGGAGGCCATCACAGAAATAACCGAGGTAGTAACTAAAAAATAACCGCGTGAGCTGACATCTGTGGAGCTATCTTTTACCAAGCCACAATTCACGAAAGAAATGGATGGTACCACAAACTTCCAGCAGAAGGTTGAAATAGTACCACAGAACGGATCGAAGTCGAATCCTGGGGAACTACTGAAATCCATCAGGTCTCGAGTTGGAGAGGAGAATTTTGAACAATGAGATGCTGGAAGAAATAGTTTCTGAACTTAAAGGTGCTCAATCTCTGGTTATTACCTGCCGACCAGCCAAGTGAATCAGCTCAACCAAGCAAGATAGTAGTATCCACACCGAGTGAAGTTGAGACGATCCAAGGTGAAGAATAAACACTATTCGAATCAATCACTGAAACCAGGACTGGTCAAGCAGTTCCTTTGGAGGAATTCACAATGACGCACGTAGAACTTGCCCAACCAGGAATTCGAGAATGAAGATCACCAATCCAACTGAAACCGAGTTTGTCGAGGATTTTGAAATGGTTTCCCGAGAGCTACCGAGTACTGAAAAGAATTCGGAAACTGTGGTTGAACAGATTGGGCTTAAGAAGCGTTCTGAAGTTACAATTGTGGAAGAGCTACCATCTCCCACTCCCCAACTGGAACAGACGGAAAAGTCAGCTGTCAGTGAGGAACTCAAGAAGTCAAGAAGGAAGCCATCGTTGCAGATCAGAACACCGAAGAACAGCTGACCAGCGTTACAACTGAAGTCATCATTGAAGAACCCACAGTGCACCAAACTGAAAAAGTCCCTGATTACAGAGAGACTCTGGGTCAGGATGGAAAGAGACCATGACTGAAACACCACAAGCGAAAGATTTATGCAGTTATTCGTTGTGATTGATAAGTCACAATTGCAATTGGAATCATTTGTTAGACAACGTTGCAGGTGTGAGAGCAGTTATCCTCGAAGAAGTTTCTACTCTCCCAGCCGTCACTGTTTCGGAGGCTCCAGTTGCCACAGCGCCACTGGCTCCACTTCTAGCGGTGATGGATGGACAGTCGCTGCTGATGACTTGCCAGTTTGATTCCAAGCCTATGAAAGAAGCTGGATGGTTCCACGAAGACCTAAACGCTACCGAGAACGAAGACATCACTCTGTACCATGAGACGAAACTGGTTTATGTGAACTAGGCATCGCGGAAGTCTTCCGAGAGGGCGCTGTAACGTATGTCTGCAAGCTGGAGACAGCGTACGGTGTTGCGCAAACACGATGTCAAGTGAACGAAGAAGGCTTGTTTTAAAAGCAAGTTTGGTAAAGTTGTTGTTAGACCACGGGAAGATCGGAACTGGTGGTCGACGGGAGCATGAAACCGTTGAATTCATTCGCGTGAAGCAAGGGTGTATCTAGGTTTGAAACTATATGGGGCCAGCGGGAAAAACTTCTTGTATGGGGCCAATATGTGTACGCTTATGTGGGGCCAGATTCTTGAAAGTGTTTGCCCCATGGGGCCAGCGGCCAATTTTTTTCAGCCCCATGGAGCTAAAATAGACCAATTTTGATCAAAAAACGTGTTTTTTGTGTAATTTTGGGGGTTTTTGCCGAAAAAATCGTTTATATGGGGCCAAAAAGTGATGTTCTGTATGGGGCCAACAGTGTGAGGCCAAAAAAGAGTTCTTATATGGGGCCAAGGGCGCCATGGACTTTCGTAGGTAGAATTCTCGGAGTCGGGAGGTTTCGTAGTATACTTTACGTAGTATCTACCTTTTGTAGTCAAGAACATCCGTTGTGCGAACCTTCCGCAGTCACGACAATTGGTAGCCAGAAAACTCGTAATAGAAAATTCGTAGTCAGAGCTCTCGTATGAAAGTAAATTCGTAGCCCCGAAAATTCGTAGTCCAAATAAAAAATTAAAAAAAAAAACCTAAAAAACTGCGGGGGCACTGCCCCCGCAACTCCCGAGCCTCACCCCTGCCTGATTCGCGTTTAAATCCATAAAAACCGGTGTTAAAGCAGTCAAACCCACTTCCAACAGAAGACCAATCACCGACAAAAACATTTCTTCAGCGTAATTCGTCGAGCTGAATGCGATGGCATCAGTACTGTTCGTACTTGGGGTAACTACCAAAACTCCGGTCTACGAAATACGCGACAACGAAAGGTAATGACTACGAAAACTCCAACTACGAGACTCCCATTTTTCAACTGCGAAACCTCTTGTCTACGAGGTCAGCAACGAGGTTGACTACGAAACGTATGACAACGAAAGTTCTACTACGAACATTCTGACTACGAAAGGTGGCCTACGAAATGTCAAGGCACGGGGGCCAAGTGTTTGGGGCCAAAGTCTTATATGGGGCCATGGCCGCTGGCCCCTCCCGTAAATACACCCCTGGCGTGAAGCATCATCACCATCAGGGTCTGAGTATTGGTTCGAACTGTTGCATGAAGCACCTTCGCATGTCGTGCCAGAAGATTTGAAGGTTACAGAAGGAGCATTATGATATCTTGAGGCCGATGAGGCACAACAGGATGCAACTGCAGCTGTGGGACCTAAGTTCGGGAGTTGTGAGTCAGTGATCGGACTGGTTGTTGAATCGGCGGAACAAGACGCGGTAAGACCGGCGGAGTTAGTGGAGATGGTTTTCCAAAAACGATCTACAGCGACACTGCTGAAGAACGTGTGCAGCTAGAAAGGCCGGATTCTTCCCCAAGCAAAATCTGACATCTCAAACTCGGCATCTCGACAACTTCGGGGCTCGAAATTTAGGATCCCACCTGGTGCATGGTGAGGTGACAACTACATTTTGGCTTCCTCAGCATTAACGTCCCTCAAACCCGAAAGATTTGTCGGATCGTGCTTTTCTGTCATGGCCTCTGGGACAATCTGTGAGCTTTATCTTGTGGCATTTTTGAGACTCCGGAGAATTTTGAAACAGCAACTGGAATGAAACCCCATTTCCGGTTGAACGAAAGTACCGGGCTTGAGCGAAATTTAGGTTCAAATATTTTTAAAATGGAGATTACTCCATGAGAATATTCATTTAAATGGAGAATTCATTTCAACCAAAACGATCAAATGTTTTGAAGCTATTTTAAGGTGACCTTGTACGTTTGAAGAACAAAACATCTGTTTCCGTTGTTGGATAGACCGAATTTTGCTCTATAACACAGTGTTAAACGATTCGCTTGGCAATTCTTCCTCGAAGCGATAAAAATGTTTATCCTGATTATTTCGTGGTGATTTCTTGCTTACTACTGATGAAAGCGCCCCCAACCCCAGCTGCTCAGCAGTTTGAGCGATAGTAAACTGACGATTAATTTCGTTGTCAAAAACTTTCGATGAATTTCGAAGCAAGATTACTGGAGGCTAGAATGAAAGCCCAGTGTGATACTGTTTCTCTTATTATATCCTTCCTTTTGTCTATGCGAACAATTGAACTAATTATGACATCCTTCCTAAAAGAGAGCTGGTCATCAGTGGTCAGTTTCCATCAAGCTCATATGTGGTATGTCAGACGGCGCGACAGGCAAAATGTTGCTCACGCACTCCACTGGTCAGCGCCGGTCAAAGATATTTTTCTCGTTTTACTTCCGAAACCTGTCGGAAAATGCTGGTTGAGCTGTAATACCAGCGGGTGAAATTATTTAACAGATTCCGGTGTGATATGCACCAGCCCTCATCCCGGCTAAAAATCGATAACGGATCCGCAACGAAAACTGAAGGAATCCTGTAGGATTTGTGTAAATTTCCTGGAATTTACCGACCAAAAGACCAGCTTGAGTCCGGTCTGACACCAAGACGTTTCGTGTAATAAAATGAAACACAGTTTCCGGCATGGGTTGCCGGACGCACCTTCCCGAATCCAGTCTGGGTTGACCCCACACGGTAAATCACGGATAGATCGTATTTATTACCATGAATCATGATTTCCTCTTGAGAACAACCAGAAATTCAATCAACAAAAAACAATCAGACGAGTCAAAAAACCGATGAGGAAATCACTCTGAATTAAGCAAAACCTGGATATTAAGCAACTGAATCAATCAAAGTCAAATTTGGCACAGCGACGTCGCTAATCAGACTTCCAGAAAAAACATAATACCAGAAAAGGATACTCCGTTGCTCCTTCAAGCCGGTCGCGCAACCTGAAATAAACAAAACGCATAAATTCACAAGGAAACAATCTACCTTGTTCAAATTCAACGTTCTTTCCAAAGATCAATTTAAATTCAGAGGGAATGTGTTTGCTTAGATACCTTCTTGAGGGGGGAGATTCTTAGTTTTGACATGCCCACAGCAATATCCACTTCCTCCAAAAGCAGCGACTTCGCTCCTGGAAAAAATAAAATAAAACTTTGAAATTTACGAGAAATTCGTTTTACCGCTTCACCAAAACACGGGAAAATTGTCAAATCTAATTTACAGAACGTGTATTTACCTGCTGAATTATCTGATTCTGACTGAGTGGGCAGAATGCATTTCGCTGGCTCGACCTCCTTTTCCTCGTCTGTAACAAAATAGAAGATACAGACTGATGAGATTAACATGGAAAAATGTTTAAAGCGACGTCGCTTGATATGAAATAGTCCACTTTGCCAGTTTCAAAATTGTTGAGGGATTATCACGAAAACTCCAAAAGTGTACACGTTTTGTCTTAGGGAAATAATCTCAATACAAACAGCAGTTCTAGACTAATATTCTGTTATTTACAAAAACGAACTCCGCTCGAGTCTTGAATCTTTGATAGCCATTGTTTCCATATGTTTTGATAGAATCTCAACTTGATATGATCGTATAAAATTTTCGAGTCATTTCTACGAATCTTACTTTGCAAATTCTTGGAAACGTATCCATGCATCCAGTCATCGAGTCCATTCTGCTGCATAAGCTGGTTCCATATTGCCTCAAAAATGAAGTCCTCTCCCCTTTCTCCTTGCGACGTCGCTAAAAAAGATTCAGAATTTTATAAGCCATGTATTGCCATGAATATTGAACTGGAGGAAGATGTGGAACAGAAGAGAGGAAATTCCCTAAACCATCCCGTCGAACACTCACCATACGAGTTTTTCCATCCTGTTCCTGCAGCTTCTCCAGTTTCTTCCTGCGACATCGCTATGGAAGCAGTTTTCTTGAATGTAGGATAATAAAATTCGAGAATGAAATCTTCTGGCAGACAAACGAGAGATGCAGACCTGGCGAAAATATTCCAGCAGATGAATTCTGAAAATTGAGAACTGTTAAATCAGTGAAGCGTGCAAAAAAGCCACTGGATCTGATTGGCGGTAGCCAGTCAGAGCGCTGCGTCAGTTTCCTGGCCAGTCACGAGAATCTTTCTAAAGCAACTAGCCAATCACTCATCGAGATCAGAAATCGTTGGCCTTCTAACAGTCACGTGTTGCGACGTCGCGTAAACTTGGCCAATTTACAAAAACGATATTTCTGCAATTTTTGACAATTCGAAAACATTTTAACAAGGAGACAATTAGAAAACGTGGTGGTTTTTTGATAGGAGCACATGTAGTAGTAGCGTCAACAGAATTTTTTGTTGGTAATTTAAAAGTCTGAGGTTCACTTACCAAAGTCAAAGGCAGTTGTGGTTTATTACCACCCACGACATAATCCGCAATTATCCGCAGCAAAGATCGGAATCTCCTTGATGATGACGGCTGATTCAATCAGATCAGTAGCAAAGTGCTTTGTCGATCCTGTTTCTTCTCGGACATTATGAGCTGGTCAGAAAGCGACGTCGCACAGAATGGGCAATAATTCTTGATTTATTCCAATCAAACACGCTCAAATTTTGGGGTGCAAACGAAGAAAATGACTAATGGATGATATAACATGAATGGTCATGAACAAACCTGTAGAAATCCAGCAAGACCAAGCAAAAGCCTGCAACCGCAAGGTAGACCCCAAGTAGCAGCCAAGCGGGGTAGCTCGCTACTGTGGCAAGCCAGGGGGGCGTGCAAGCCGCCGGTCTGTTTTGTCTCAGGTCAAAACTCGATTTACAGGCGGGGTACGATGTAAACCCAACAGATGTTCTGCTAATTGTTGTGTAAAACTCGGAGTCAGGCTTTTATTTGCTGTATTTGCTGGTTTACTCAACGCCCAAAAGTCAAGATACATTGATTAAAATATAGTCCATGAACGCCGCAAAAAAACGTTCGAAACTGAAGAGCAGGGGAGTAAAGAGCCTTTGATGACAACATCCGGGAGTCTTTGCCCACTTGTGATGCATCAACATATTGACATCTTTTGAGGTATCTGGTGATGCATGCGGTATAGATTAGAAATGTAGATAATCTATCATTTGCGTACGCAACTTCCATATCTCTCAATTGAATTAAGACATCAAGTCAAACAAGGCGAACTACGCGAACAAAAATGCGCATGCAACTCGCTCACGCTGCTCACAGCTACCGGAGGCTCCATATTCAAGCTGAGAATCACTGATAAAATGAACCGCTGTAGTTATATCAAACCGTTTGTAGTTACCAGCATCAGGCCACGTTGCGCTGGACTTCAGGCCAAGCCGCGCAAGCTGGCTTGGATACAATAACACTGATGCTCAATTGCGCTTGTTAAAAAAATGAAGAGTTTTAAATTTTATGAAAAAACTGAGTTTTCAGGGCCTTGTACCAGTTTGAGCAACATTTTCAGTTCTGCTGACTCATGATGACGTCACACATGGACCCCCACGGCAAGAATTCTGTTTTTAGTAGTTATTGTCCATATTGTAGCTATTCGGGCAAGATAACAGCAGCATCATGATGCTGCAGGACCGCTCCTGCGTTTGTGCTTTCTTAATATACCGGTCACAAAACACCTGAACTTTGGCGTGACTCTGAACCCTACCAGTAACGACAAGGTAAATTTCAACTTTGAATTCATCTCTGAAATGGAACTTTGTATAATTGACCTGAAAATTCACAGAACCGCTCCAAAAGCTCATCAACTATTGCCAGATTTCAGGTCTATCCAATCCAGCGTGATTTGTAAAATTGATTGCATGAGTAATTCGAAATTGGTATTTGGCGCAAGACTCAACTTTGTTTTGCTGGTGACCTTGAGTTTCTGATCAATAAAAAATACCAGTGTTAACAGTCCAACATTTCCCCTCCTTGAATCTAATCACATTTGAAGCAAGATCGTTTGGCCAATAGCGCTACTGTTTTAAGGATACGTGTTGACAAAACTAAGCTCGAGATCAAGCCCCCTGGCTTTTACCGCTATTGACCAGTCTCCACGAAATTGGATGCAAACACCGGTCACACTGTACTGTAGGTCAGTTAATGAAACCCGCCGGTAAATTCACCTTTCATCATAAAAGCGCACTCAATCTGACGGATACTCACTGCCCCATTCGTAGTTAGTTTTCGTTGTTTGCTCCATTAACCATCACAAGAGAAGTATGGGTCAGAAGTTATCGTGCAGTTTAGTTCTTATGATTAAAACGGTTTAGTTCTGAATCTCGCGAAGATCCAGACGGTATTCATGTCACAAAACTCAAAACATAGATGCGGATACACTGATTTACATTTATACCTCCCTGGGTCTTTTTTAACAAAGCTGGGTATTCTGGATGTGGTGAAAAACGGTGCTGTAGTGGTTTTGTTTAAAGCGGACTTCAAATTCACGCACTTTCGAGGAATTAAGTTTTTGTGACCTTCAATATACGCTAGATCCGTGGTCATATACTATCAGAGTGCCACGTTTTTGTGGCAAAACCTACGACAGGCTCTGTTGGAGTGGGCCACATATAGAAATCAAGGGCCGGCGTTCCGGTACATCAAGCCGCGAACGAATGTCATAGTTGTCAGAGGTGTCGCCCCTTACTGCAAAATTTTGCAACTTAACAGGCAACGATATTTTTCAGTCATTGCTACCGAATTGAGTGTGAGTTGAGTGTCCCGAAACATATAATCTGCCTCAAATCTCCAAACCACAGCAACATGCACTTCAAGTCTTCGGCCTGATGGTAACACGTGGACAGGACAAATCAGACTTTTTCAGGGAGGAGAGTTGTGATGCTGGGTCCATCCCTGACGAACTGTTTTACAGAACCGTCGAGCCAGGTTCGTTGACCCTGCGTCCTAGGATATTACGGAGCGCTTCCCGGTAATCCGTATTCAGAAGGAAGTAGATAAACTGGGAAGGCAAAGGTAAAAGCTATGACAGTAATTACCTCCCACTTTCTTCACGCACAAAGATAATTGAACTGAATTTTGACTCACTGGATTAGCAGCATTTCCGCAAAGGAGCAATGTTCGCAGCCATAGTGACATGTCCTCATTTTCGTCGAAAAGTCCGGGGCTGATCGTCAACATAACCGGTGCTGGAAGAAAGCACGCAAGCTGGACTAAATAGGAGATGAAGAGCATTCTGGATAGCTTCACTCTAATCCTCCCTAATTGGGCAGTTCCTGGCTCGGTTATCTTTCCGCTCTTCACGCGGTTCTTGACCTTGGATTTAGCCAATAGACTCATAAACAGAATCACATACAAACAACCCAACCCCGCTAGCGGAATATATGTGCCGATTGTAACTAACAAAGAAAAGGTCGCACGGCTTCGTTGTCGAAATGCCACAAATGTTGTTGACTCTTCAGTCGCGTTCAGGCTCCTGGTCCAAACGTCGAAACTGACCATAGGAAAAGTGGCAGCTATCCCAACTAGCCACGCTGTCAAGATCGTTAGGGTGATACATGGTTTGGTGGTTAAAAACTTGTATTTTGTGGGGAATAGTACAGCGACGAATCGATTGATTCCGAGAAACAGAGCTGACCAGTGAAAGGTTTGGATGGTTGTTGCGTGGAAAAGAAGATAGGTCGATGCGCTGAACCACAAATTTGCGTGAACGTTGAGATGTAAGTACAAAATAACGATCGCGAACAATGGGTAGTGGATAGAGGTCATGCTCAGTTCGAGAAATATCAAGTGGGCCATTAAAATTCCCGATCCGCTTCGTAGATTCCGGTTTTTGAGGATGATGATTATTAATAGGAGAAGTCCGAGAGTACCAATGGCGCAAAGCACTATGGTCACGGCGAACCAGAGATATGGCGTCGGTTCTTCTGGGTCGTGTACAGCCATCTCGACGGTGAAGTTTGAACGACTTTGGTTCGGCATAGCGCAGGCGCAAAATGAATTTAGGAGTTGAATGACAGAATGACTGGCTGTTCATTCTTTATCAACCCGGAAAAACTGCGGTGCTTGACGAGCTCGTGTTCTATCCTGTTTCCGGCCCGGAGGTAATCTCACCTTACGACTTACGCGCTTGACCTAAATAGAGCCAACATAAACGCTCCTCGTTTCTCAGGATTTCTCATTCTTGAAACATCTTGATGCTGTACAGCATCATGCAACGAACAATTCTTAATATGAGAATAATGTGTGAATAATGAACGATACATTCATTTTACTGAAGAAATGGGTGCTGACTGCATATTCCACCGTGGTGTGGATTTAACGTGCTTCAGTCTGCATGAGATACGCGATACATTCCGCATCTAAAATATTTAAAACCTCATAACCCGTGGGAGCATCTATCTTTGATGATATCTTCAAGCAGCATCTGTTTTGATTGAAAACTATGAAGGTGTAAAATAACATTAAATTTGTGATGTAATGCTTCAAGGGTTGTGCATGAATGCTGATAAAAGACCGGTGTGTTACTGGTAAGCCCAGTTATTCCTGATCAGTGGTGTATTTAGGGGGGGGGGGGGGGGGGGCCAAATTAATTTTA
>JAQIWT010001165.1:0-12121 GCA_034696485.1 Isohypsibius dastychi | reverse complement strand
ATTGATCCAACCATTTCCCAATGATAATGTCGACACTTTTCTTTAATATATTCCCACATCGTTGACTTTTAATAAACCACCGATAAATCCTGTAAACGTACCTCAGCAGATAAATCGTCAACTTTTTCGGTGGAAAAGGATTTTCGTCTCAGCTGGGCAGTGCAATGAACCGACGGTTTTATAATCACTTCTGCTTCTCCTTGATGCTTCAGCCAGATATCGATGATGATGCGGTTCAGTTTTGAAGTTGTAGTGGTACGAGGATACTTCACGAAAACCACCGTTTATCCGACCCACCAGTGTAACAAGCATTCGGCACATTAGTCCAAAGAATGCACTCTTGGTGGCACCGCTGTCACAGATTACGGCAATATTCTTCCATTCGAAACTGTTACACAGCTTGGCGATGAAGGCTACCTCGGCAATCGCTTGATATGGAAATATACTCGCAGCAGGGTGGGGTAGCGATTACTTGAATCCAGAATTGGATCGGCACCTGAACTGGAAGGTCACACGAGAGCACATGAAAAATTGGCAAAACAGTGATGCTTTGAGGCTCCAAATTCTCATTGGATAGCATATATCACCAATGGCCAGGGGGGGGGGGTGGTGGGTTCTTTACGTTCGATTGTCGTCTCAAAATTGGTTAAGCCTTAAGCTCTCTTGGCGCCACGAGAAAGTCTCGCAAATTGGTTTCCGGCTTACTTGGTTATTATTGGCAAGTTCCATTCTGCAATTCAAACAAACACCTGTTTCACTATCGTTTGTACAGTAAACACAGTTTTACAAACTCACCTCGGGCAACGTCTGCAAACAATACCAGTGCATCACTGCATCCTGTAACCGGAAACCCTAATTGATCAAGTCAAACCAGTCGAGCAACCAATTTACAAAAATGACCGCGCAGGAATTGAAACTCGCTCATAGTTCTGGCAAAATCGTGGAGAAACTTTGCAGCAGTTGTGACCATTTGGAAGATCTTACCAGTGTCATATAACGCGGATGGTTTCGATGCCGTCCACAAATATTTTGAAATGAGCGGTAGAATATCCCTCTCAACATCCGAACACGATTTCATATTAGTCTCGCTGATGGTCACTAACAAAAAGTGAAACTCTGGTCCGTACTGTAGGTTCACCTCATTAATTCCGATCTTAAGTGGTGGAGTAGTTTAGTCCAAACTAGTTGAGAGTCCAGTTGGAGAGTTGACGGAAAGGAACATGATTTCGTGCACTGGTGCACTTGGTTCCAGAAAGGTCGAAAAAATGATAGTTAAAACAAACGTGCTCAGTATAGGCAAGCTCGTGATGAACAAGAGATCAAACTGGATATCATAAGGAACTGCACGCGTATGGCAAATCCTTGCCGTTTTCGTTGCAGACGGAAATAACCCACCATGACAAGCAAGGAAATCCCAAGCACCACATCGCTGGCCCAGAAGAGTTGTAAACATCCACTTGAGATGAGTCGGAAACGTATATTATCCAGCTTCACTCTATCTGAATAACCAGCCGAGATTGTTTCAAAAAGATGCACGCAGTGCTTTCATGCCTTGCGTTTCAACAATGAAGATACACAGAGATAGCTTAGTTTGTCTTCACATGGCCTTTTTGGGCTGTTTTTGGTTTGTAGGGTTTCGGTTTATCAATGCGGTGCGGAAGAAGCGATCGTGAAAAGCGGTACTTTCAAAGATCCAGAAAATGTGATGTTTTTCGAATTTCACATTTTGTGGTCAGGTTGCATAGTTTGTCACGTCGATTTCAAACGACGACGACCTTCAGTCGCGTGGGCTTGTGCAGCCAAACAACTGTACCCATAAAGCAGATGGCAGTCTAGCATACCCCCCCCCCTGAATTTCTCCAAAACGAGGTCACCAAAGCCTCGAAAGAACTTGAAATTTCTTTCACTTCGGTTAGTTCAGCACTAAATCTGACAACGACACATCACATGTCTCTTCACGATAAATGTTTTGTTACAGCTGGACGAGTCATCATTGGTACACGGCTAAGGGTGAGCTCTCTCTCTCTATCCAAAAAGGTCATTAAAGAATAATGTTTTGTCGTTGAAAAACGCGGCGCACTGCATTTACCCTATGCCAACGCGTAACGTGTGCTGGTAGTATCACTCGATGCAGACTGCCCATCGTAATCTGGCTGGTCTTCATCATCAGCGCGAACTGAGGTGGTAGAGGATGCATCCTCATTCCGGCGATCGATGATAGCTCGTCCTTCCGGAGAAAGGACAATGTTCGCACCTCTGGTCAGTTTTCTACTCAAAAATCAGTTTTTAGTATGATATGGTTATGAGCAGTACATTTTGATAGTTACCCATGGGCTTCGTAAAAACTGTTGACCAATAGTTCATCCCGAACCTGGTCAGCCGGTACCCAGTTCGCATCATCGTCATCTTGACCTTCCAACGTGACCAAAAAGTGTATGAGACCTCGCTCTCTTTTTGCTCCAAATATTGCGGTGACAGCCGCATTATTATTCTTCGGTTTCCTGGGTTTTTTCAACTTCAATATTATCGGAGAGTTGGATTTATCTTCCGGAAGCGCGATTTTTCCATTTTCTGTCCGTTGCATCCAGTCGTTCGTGTCTACACACCTTGTAATCTCATGCTGTTGTCTGATTTGTGTTTCAGTCATTGGATTGAGTTCGCATCTCGCCCGATGCATCTTTACTTCATCGTCCAGATTCCTGGCAAAAATAACAAATGAGCTGATACAAAATGACCGAACTTTTCCCACGGTTTTTTATCGTCGATGAAAAAAATGGATGATAAATCCAGTGGGTTAGAACTTGATTCCTCAACCGATTGAACACTTTTCTGACAAAATTCAACAATAAACAACCAGCGTATCTGGGCATGGCAGAAACCATATGTTTTGACAAGACGTTTCATTGGCAGACAGACTAAAAATCACGAATAGGTTTCAAACTGGTTTGTATGTGGTTCATGAAATCTGGTGGCAGCGTCATTATTTTATTCTCAATGTGAAAATGTTTACCGTACCAGTATTCTTCCTCATTTCTCGGTCCACCAAATTCCACCAGATGCTCGTAATAATCCTTCCTCAATTCAATGGGAACCTGACACTGCTTCAAATAAGTTGGTGCGGCAAGAGGCGAGACCAAAACACACTTCAACCAACAAATTTCCTGGATATGAAACATAATTCTTAATCATTAGAACTTCGCTTCATTGGCAGAAGTTAATCTGGCGAAAAAATGCGTACATTTTGGATTTTATGTGAGATGACAGTTTTGGCCGCCGACCTTCCCTGGCCTGCAGGACGGCGTTTTTCTAGATTGCAAATGCAATTGGTTTTGCAAGTGATCCGGTTCTGGATTTGAATATCCAGACAGTAAAAAAACAACAAGAAGAATGGTAGAAGCTGCTTACCAAGATTATCTCTGAAGCTTCAGCTGGGGGATCATAACCGTAATTCTGCTCCACTTCAGGTGCAACTACTCCCCACCGGTACTGAGTTTCGACAGTGATCTCTGATGGAGGTGGACTTATAGGACGACGGAACATTCTTCTGCTGATTCAGTAAAACCTAAAATTTCTAGATATCACAAATCAGAAGTAGCGCGTCTTCAACTGCACAAACTAGTTCTGAGCACGCTTTGCAGGTGAGATTCTTAAATCCCTCGGGCAAAGTACAAGCGAGCATCATGATCGTCACAGCTTGCGAATGTAACTTTTCCGAACTTCTTCTTTTCCTCGCTTTACCTTTGCATCAAATATGAAACCGGTTTTGTTGAGTTCCGCCTACCGTGATGAGAAGCAGTAGTTTCCGACGATGGTCAATCGTGGTGTACAATTCAAAACAAGTTCTCCACACGCAAATTCTAATTCAGCAGGGGGGGGGGGGAGGGTCATGCATTGTTTAGCTTAAAAAATGACCCTGACGCCAATGTTGAATTTGTCACGCATTATTTCCAGGTGGTTTTCTGGTTACTCAGTTCATTTGCATTGATAATCAATTTATGTGGTCGCCGCGAAAAACACTCTGGCCGCGATGCCGCAATCTGCAACGCAACGGGGGGGGGGGGGGATTTACGAGCATTTGCGTCGATGAAAGCCACGGAAAGGTCACCATTGCGTTCACGTTGCGAAAGTACACAAAGACTCCTTCGCGCAGAATTCAGTTTATCGTACAACCATAACGTAGAAAAATAACATAACAGAAAAACTGCGGGAAGGGGGGAGGGAGGGTTAGCCGTTTATGAACGTTTAGGGGAGGGGGTATCGTTGCCACAAACGATAATAAACGAAGGGGGGGGGCCTAAAAACCAGTTTTGTGCAACGTTATATACAGATGGCATCTTAAAGAGTTTGAGATTCTAAAGTTATGTTAGGAAGATGCCGAGGAAAGCTCACGATTACTGTGCAAGTCATTTCCTGCAGACCAGGGTTCTCACTGCCAAGCAACAAGGCCTCGGAGAAAAGTTCGCCAAGCAGCAATTCCACTGGTGACACTCGAGCAATTTTTCCAGCAGACTCTTTCAAAGCCACAGATAGGCAATACAGTAGGAAGCTTTGCTTAGCTTCGCCAATACAGTAGGAAGCTTTGCTTAGCTTCAAAACCCGCACACAGGTTTAAATAAGTAACAGGCCCTCACAGTTAGAAATCAAGCAGTTGTTTCACGACAGAGTTGGTTGAACTTCTGCAAACCTGTCTGACCTGGTGGGCATTCTGTTGAAATTCAAAACTGAAATGGAAATGTAAATTTCAATTCAAATGGGAGAATAAAACCGTTTCTCACACAATGTCGTACAAAGCTCAAGGATGCAAAAGCAAAACCGAGATGGAGCTGGAACTTCAGACTAAGCAATCGCCTTCTAGCAGGGAACGAGTCCGAACAAAGCACTCCTGTGGTACCCGCAAGATAGCTGGCTCCGCCTTTTGGCTGTATTCCTCACTTTACAAAACCATGACTGGCGATGAGGTTTAATCATTAGATTTGTGCAAGTAGATCGAGCTCAGAAAAGTAGGACACGTGGGTCAATCAAAGCGCATCTTATTCGAGAACTGGGATGCAAAAATGCGAAAGCTAAAGGAGTGCATTTCTGGGACGACAAGACCGGAATTAAGAATTATTTGTACAGTTGTATCGGTAACAGGGTTCAAAAACATGTCATCGAGGTTGCATAACAGATCTGTACTACCAAAAAAGTGGCAGCAAGCACATTGAGGTGCAATGAAATGAAAGTCGTCAATGTGCTACGTTTTTGTTTTTGTCCTGAGGTTGTGATCCTGGCCCACTTGAGTCGGAATGATGATGAGATGGGTGCAGGCTTTTCGAAATAAGTCCATTTGCAGTCGCACGTGGCAACGATATTGTCTCTGGAATTCGTTTTGATCCATTCCCGGTTTCACCACTCGACACCTTTGCACCTTTACGCTTGCAGAACAGTGCTCTGAACCCTTCGCGGTAATCACTGTTTGTCGCGTAGAATATCAACTAGAACAGGAAGGAGTATCAACAAACCATCGGCTTGACGTTTTCTTTTTACAACGGCAGAAAATACCCCCCCCCCCCAATCATGAGTTTTAGTGGAAAATTGCGGTATATTTTCGTATTGCACGGGGTTTTACCGGGTTGGTGGCAAACTGCCCGGCAAGTGGCAACATTATCCATAGCGAGAGTGTTGGATTGTTGGCAAACAGGCCTGAATAGCTCGCCAGAAGAATAGCGATCGGAGTGTTGCAGATGAATTCCCAGCCGAATGAGATGAACAGCATATTAGCGACAATAACACGTCGTCGCCGTTGTCTAATCGACGCTTGATTGGCTACATGCTTCTCCACACCTACGCGTCGCGTGCGCGCGAAATCTAGACGGAGTTTGACGAGTACGGCAATGACGACTAATCCTGAGATGATGTAAGGAGCAAATGATCGCAGTACGAGAAATGTCGTCCCCAGGGCACCTTTCCCGATGAAAAAACACTGTCCGAGTGGTGTTCGAGCAAATGAGCCACCAATATCGAAAAAATGAAGCAGACCGAAGAGAATTCCGACTGACCAGGTGGCAATGACTTGCCCAAAGGTCACCTACGAAAAAATTGCACGGTTAAGTAATTGCAAATCAATCTGCTGGTAGATTAAAACAAGATTCCCTGGAGTCATGGTCTATGAAGGGACGAAAATTTACGTATCACTATAAGACTGGTTCTGTACCACAGTTGAATTCCCACTCCCGTATACTTTTGCAGATCTGCATCCCCTCTCCACCCCATGTTACGCAGAAGATCCGTTTTACTCTTTTCCAGATATTCTTGGCTTATTGTTCTTGTTCGAAGAATAATGTTGACTGTTAATGCATGTGGGAATGTGCTGACGCACTGTACAGCTATGAGCCCCCACGGCGTGTCATATTGGGCCACCGCACAATAGACAGGACGAGACGCTGAGTTGAAATTTATCACCCGACCATCTGACATAAGCATCCCACTCACTCACGTTACCTTTGTCACCATCTCGTGGATACTTAGACCTTCTTGGTATCATGTGTTTCAGGCCTTAGGAAAGGTGAGTTACCGTTGCGGAACAACACAACATGCATCGCAATCACATCTCGGATGATTGCATTCAAACGGTGCAGGTGGTCCCCCCCCCCCCCCCGCGCTCCTGATTACTTGACACCACGTCTAATGAGCTGCGGATCCGACCATGCACAGCACGAGACAGAAACCATGAAGTCGTGAACTAATTCGTGCAGCGGGTCAAAAAGAAGTTAGTTTCAAACAAAACTTTGTAGCGGGCTATTATCCTCAACGGCCAAAATCCGTAGAAAACGGTTTTGATTGCTTTTAAAACCAATTAAACACAAAGCAAAATCTCACCCAGTTTTTCGTCCAGGCCGTGTAGTAATCAGGCATACAAATGGCGACGAATCGGTTCAGCGCCAGAAAGACATTTGCCCAGATTGCAGTTGTGATCAGCGCAACATAGACTAGCATGATATAATGACACCCAAGCCCCGGCATACCGATCCCATTATCTTGAAGAAACACCGGCAAGTTAGTCCACGCGAAACATGCACACATCAAGAAGAACGTCAAGACCATGTTGGCGATCAGGACACCCGACCCCGATCGCAGTGACCTTTTCCGAATGATGATAAGCAGGATGACGCCGTTGTTCACCACTCCGAAAATCGAGAGTGCAAGGACGAGGGAATACCATCTAACGATAGTTGCCGAAAACGGGCGCGCTATAGTAGATGTGTTGATGGATGAAAGATTCGCATGATGACCCAGAGACATCGTTGACGGCGAATAAACCCTATAAGAAAAAACGATCTCGGTCTGTTTTTATCTATCAGGAAAGGAAATCGGAATCACAAGAATCTAGAGTGCAGGAATTGCTACGTCGCAAAGGTATTTATAACAAGGTTTGATGACGCAGGCGTGGTGTGGGATTGTCTTGATCAACCACCAATAACATGATGTTACGGGAAGTGTTCCCCAGTACGCCATTATACCTATATATGCCACTCGATGTTTTCTTCTTCCCGCATCAAGTCATTCAATATTATCTCCAGCCCCTTGATTAGGTTATATTATGCTTCCTATGACAGCCAGGAGTGCCCTAAAGTTTTCTGATTTCAAAAAAGTTAGGTCTAGATGGTCAATCAAGCTGGTTCAGAATTCGGGAAATAGTTCACCGATTCAGTCATCATCTTCGAACCCGTCACCGCCATGCTATGCGAACAGTGCAAAACGTGGGCAATCATAAATAGGTAGAGTAGATAGGCCCATGGCAACACTACTCGTGAAAGACTTATTTTTTGCGCAAACCACAGTTTTCTCTGACGAACTGGATATACATTTACAGAACAGAAATTGCATGAACGTGAATCAAAACATGAGAGAAATTGGATTTTTTGTGGCTTCAGAAGATCAAAAAAATTCCCAATAAAAAATATTGGCTTAGAGAGTTTTCAAGGTGCGGTACTGTCTCGATACTTTTGGCCACAATTTTGCCCCAGGTCGTGATTTTCCCCCTGTCGTAAAAAAAATCAAGCCTAAAAATTCAATTTTTTTAATTCCACTTATAGGTAAGCTTATCGCATTTGTGGTGACGCTGCATTCATGATCGGTCCATCTTACGACATTTTTGCTGAGATATGGAATATCTCGAGCAAAAAAGTCATATAGAGAAATCTCAACTTGCTTATGAAGAAGACGCTGTACCTCGTCGATGCATACCAGCATAGTACGCAACCTGGCCAGCCAACATACAGGGTACAATCTGACCAGACACCCAAGCCCCTACGCTAAAAAGCCTAGCCTGTTCGGGCGGAGCAGTGGTTCGATTTCCCTTTTCCATCACGATTTTCAGCGTAGGGGCTTGGGTGGCTGGTCAGATCATGCCCTGTATGTTGGCTGTCTAGGTTACGTGTGATGCTGGTGTGCATTGTCAATTCCTGATTACAGTTATCGTGCGACCCAAACGGTTCTGCGGCTCCACAAATCAGTGGGAAGTCATATGACGTCACGTGCCCGAGTCATATGACGTTCGACCGCCCCTCGAAATGTGGAGCCGCAGAACCTTTTGGGTCGCACGATAGAATAAAAGTTTTAACTGGCTACGCGGCCCGAAGGGGCGCGTCCGGCTTGTATTCATGACTACACAAGACAGTCATTTTTATTTGATGCAAAGAGAGAAATCATATAGGCTGGGTCTCAAAAGACCCTTTCGATTGATCGGTGTTTAGTTGGTTCTGACAGACACGCCGAGTCAGCGTATTGTGCTAGAGAGTTTCAGATAGAGGCTTTCAGCTGACAGGGCGACTTCGGCGTGGTACCTGGACCAAGTCGCCAAAATGACGAAAGTCCCGCCCTGAAGTTACATGAACGATTTTTCACAATTTTTTGAATCGTCTGTTTTTTTCAGTTGTCAATTCGTTTCATAAAACTGTATAACTTGGTTTTTTGTCTAGAGTCAGAGAATGACATTGGAATATTCTACTGTCAAAAGAGGTCACGCTGGTCAGCATTATGGATCACAATTACGAGCAGCGAACGTGAGAGAGACTTTGAGAGAGAGAGAAGAAATTCTCTGATGAGAAAACCGCTTAACGGCTCAAACCGCTCCGGTGGTTGGGACATAATCTCAACGGTGTCAAAGCATGCAGCCGTGTAGGAAAAACGGAAATTGAACTGATGTTCTGAAATACGATCCAGTAAGTCTAATTGAGCTCAGTAAGTGTAGAAGAATGACCTGGCTGGGTTCAATAATGGGAATATGGTTTCCAGGCCATTTACCTCGCTTGAAGGTCACCGTTGCCTGAATGTTTCGGGGAATACAATCAAGAGACTGAATCCAAGAAAGGACTACATGCGCCAGGCAGGCCATCTCCCATTTCTGCGGCAGCTAGCTCCCGCATTTGATCGCTGTTTAATAATTCATTTCGAAGAATCTTGATTTGGTGATACCATATGTAAATTTCCAGTGACAGAATGAATGGCATATTTTAAGCGAATATAAAATGAAGAATTACATGTAGTATACCATAGTGAGAGTAAAGAGTACTCTTTACTCACACTATGAGCATACTTGTGGAGCTGGAGCAAGTTTTCAGTGCTAGTTTTATCTTTTCTCCAGATGCAAACAAGAATCTCAAATTAGGACGAAAAAACAGAAATACAAAAAATACTGAATCAGACACAGATGATTGCCTCAATATTTCTTAGAATGACTCTTCATGGAAATGTTATCTGCAAGCAAATGGTGTCTGGAGACGATGCTTAAGGCGATCTCGTCTACCAGCCCTTAGCTTTTTTGCGTCTGTCGTCGGACTTTCACCGGAAACATCCACCGCAGCTCTTAATTTGATCTTCACAGCTATTAACTGTCCTCTTAATGTGCCATTGACCTGTTTCAACGAATAGCTAAAAATACATCAAGGACGCCCATGAGAATGACAATTTCCGAATGAAGTAATTTCAGCAAGTCAAATCATCATCCAGCACAGACACTCACCTCTATCAAACCGTGGTATCTAGTGGAATTAAAGACTACATTGAGATAGAGCTCAGATTTGGCCGAGTTCAAAGCAGTATTCCGGGTGAACTGAACTTGCGTATTTTCGCAAGGTCAGGTTATAAAAAGTCATACTGACGCAGTGCATCACACGATCCACAATGATTACTTTTCACCGTGGTGCTGCTGGTCAAATGGCTGAACGTAACAAATGGAAAAAACTCAACTTACAGCAAATGGAACCGCAACCACTTGGCATCGCCATTGAAGCGAAGCGGATTCCACTGAAATTCGGAAAACATGGGAGGAAACCTGGGTTGATTTGGAAGATTTTGATGGAGATATCGAACTAGACCCCAGAAGAACAGCCTAAGGGCCGGCCTGTTGATTTCATTTCTTTAGCTTCACAAAACACTGGATACAACATGTCGCGGTCGGTTTTATCAGTGATCTAGCCCAGTTTGTTTGATGCAGTAAAACCTACTAATTTGACCCCCCCCCCCTTGAAGCACCCGTGGATATCACAGTACACTTATTATCATCGTTTTGACTCAGACGAGGGGGAGTAACCACTAACAAGATTCGACGATAACCCAGCACAAGAAACATGGTCAACCTGACCAGCGGGATCCACTTTGACTCCATCGGTGACGGCAACGCTGCCGCTTTTGATTTTGCTCTTCCCATCACCGCTCGACGAACACATTCCGCACAGTGATTGCTGAACAGGTCCCTGTGGACCGAACATGCTCAGGACCAACGTCTCAAGAACAGGCCGGATAATTTCAAAGAAATTTTTCCAAAAAGTGCCCATTCTCTGATGTTTGTGAAAAGGTTGCTACATGAGAATAGTGGCTCGGGCAGTAAATCGGTGATCTACTATGTGGCACACAATGGTGGTAATCGAATGATCAAATAGAAACGAAAAATACTAACTGCGAGCACCGAGTTCGACAAACAATTGTTGGGCCGAAGAAACGGACTGGATTTAGAGCAATACAAGTAGCTGATGGAAGCACGCAACTTATTTTCAAAACCTTTAGAATTTGACCAGGTTTTGTGGTGAACTGCCCGACAAGTGGCATCATTAAACATAGCAAGTAATGATATGCAAAGCTCCAAGGACTACCGTAAACGCACATCACATTTTTATCGACGTGTACAAATGCTTTGTCGAAATTCAAATCACTTGTGAAGCTGAGACAAGATAATGTGGATTTTCCTGATCAATGGTGGTACTCACAAGGTTCTACAGATGACCTTTCTTGAGAACCTGATACCAAGCAGCGGTGTGGTGTACGGATACGATTTTTCAAATGAAGAGACATTCCCTGATTTAAACGTTTGCCGTCACCGAAAATCTACCACTGCTTGTTGTACGAATGCCACAGTTTTTAACAGTTTTTTGATCGGATCGTTCGCCTGTTTCGATCTTCGGATGGACGGACAACTAAAACGCCTGCAAAATGACGATTTCAGGGAAACTGATTCCGGCAAGTCAAATCTTCACCCCTTTCACCGCATCCGATTCCAAAATCAAATTGCAGTTCTCGCTTCAGACGATCTCACCAACACCACGTTCAACAAATTGAGAGAATTATTCTGACTGAAGGGAATCTATGAAGGCATTTATGTCTGCCACCGATTTGGGGTTAGTCGACTTGCTGCATAGTCGGAAAAATCAGAAAATCTCGTTGTCCAGTTAAACACCATGCAAAAAGGCTAGCATGCCCTTGCGAGGCGAGATCAGCACTGTTTATTGCGATGTGTATTCAAGGGACATCGAAAAAGATGGTCTGGACCATGCTAACTTCTCTAACCATTGTGCCTACCAGAGCGACTTGAGTAAGCTACCTCAGCCAAGCCGGGGTGTTTATTGCGCACACAACTGGCTAGGGCTAGTCGGCTTGGTCAAGTCAGCTAGGCCAAATTAAACACCTTGGCCACTAGCTCGGCTAGCCCGGACAAGGTGGCAGGATAAACAGTGCTTGTCTTGCCGCATAGTTAAGTCACCTTACAAATTTGGCCAACATAAATGCCCTCTATGTAGGATCAGCGAAGAAAGAAGTTTCCACTGCCCCTGGTTTGGGAGAGGCATCGATTCAGCTGGTCTCGACC